>VZRQ01005687.1:192910-271171 GCA_013397975.1 Machaerirhynchus nigripectus
GGCGGCGCAGGACACGGCCCGGGCCCGCTCCCCGTCCCCGACCTCGGGACGGCCCCGACCTCCGGACGGCCCCGCCTGGGCACTGCGAGCGGTTCTGTGGTGGAGTTCAAGGAAAAGGAGGAGGAGGAGGAGCGGGCAGCGGGCACCCAGCCAGCCCCGAGACACCGCACAGCTCTCCGGGGTAGCGGTGTTAGTGATAACTCCTTCCAGTACCTGCAGGCAACTCACAGGAAAGATAGGGCAAGACTATTTCACAGGAGCACGGAGTGACAGGACAAGGGGGAATAGATTCAAATTGAAAGTAGGTTTAAAATGAGACATTACGAAGAAATTCTTTACTGTGACGGTGGTGAGGCCTTGGCGCAGGTTGCCCAGAGAAGTTGTGGAAGCCCCATCCCCAGAGATGTTGAAGGCAAGGCTGGATGAGGCTCCGAGCAATCTGGTCTAGCGGGAGGTGCCCCTGCCAAGGGCAGGGGGATCGGAACTAGATGATTTGCAAGCTCCATTGCAACCCAAACTATTTTATGATTCTGTAAATCAGAGGGTATGAAGGTGAGGAAGGCTGATAGCAGGAGCTGTGGTATATTGGTCCCCTTTTCTGCCCTTGCGGTTTCTGGAGGCGTACAAATTATCCAGTTTACTTGTAAATACATTTTAAAATGTTTTTAGACAGGCAGGATAAAGCCTTGTGTGAGCAGAGGGCCACAGAAATGCACACCTCTGATCCCAGGTGTGAATTTCACTGAGGAAATCAGACTACCCTTGCCCCATGCCCATTAACGAACATCTCCATGTCCTCTGATGCCTTTCTTTTGGTACACTTACCAAGACCTCTGGTTACATTCCTCACAAATCTTCTATCACAATTACTGCAATTTTTTGTAGACTATGCAACCTTTGAAAATCTTCCATCCTTTCCAGGTTGCAAGGTTAAAAAGAATCACAGCTGTAAGCTTCCAAGTTGTATGAGCTGCTAAAACATGGGCCTGTTGTTTATGGAGTGCTTCTGCATATAATCTTATGTTTCAAATGTTTACAAAGTGCATTAATTATCCAACATGCCCATATTTTCAGTGTCCAGAGCGATGCAGGCATTGCAAATGCTATGGAGCAGCCGCACGTTAAGTGGTAGAGTCGACTGGAATCCACACAGGGTATTAAAATACAATATCCTTGCACTGCGGGCTTGTATCTTTTATCAGGTCTATAAGCACCGGCTGAATGTGTTTTTCCTTTGTCTTCATGTTTACCTTCCTCAACATGCTGCAAGGTCCCGACACTGTAACTGACACTTGCTTTTTACAAACCCTTTCTGGCTGGCAAAGCACACAGTGTGCTGTGAAGGCCGTTCAGAGTTAGTGATAAACAAGTAATGACTTTTGTAACTGGTCAGAACAAATGATTACACAAAACAGCCCTTTAAGATGTTTGAAAGTTTATTCATAGTAGAAATTTCAATTTCTTTTGAAGACTACAAAACCCGCCATTAGACAGGAAAACAAGCAATGATAACTTTCCAAAACTGTTCATAGTTACATCTGGAACATTTTAATTACACATTAATAGCATGATTGGAACATCTCTTAGATCAGACTCTGAATAAAACAATCATTTAAAGTATTCAGTACAGTTAATTATTTTTTTAAACTAGCATTTCAGTTCTATGACAGCAGTGCCAAGCATCTAACAGATGCTATTGTAATGGTCTAGAACAAGGTACAATACCACTGATTTCCTGGAACAGTACCCTAGACTCACTTACATGCCATGCTGAGAAAACTAGTATAAAGTATGATTGTATAGAATCGTAGAAAAATATTTTATCTGTGATTTTGTCATTTTTTAAAAATTGTTTAAGTAGACTTCCCCCCCCAACTAGGTTGCAAAATAATTACATCCCTCATAAGTACAGCTTCCCTTTGATTAGGTCAAGAGTATCAAGATAAAGCTAATCATTTACATCATTTTCATAAGTGAAAATTCATCTACTAACCATTGCTGCTTACTAAGGGCCAGCACACTTTGAATCCTTTCCTTCCAATAATAGAAAAGCACAGCTTTAGTTGGTACACCACATTTACAAAAGCAAAACACACACACAAAAAAACCCCAGACATGTAAAATCTATTTTCTTATGGCCTTGTCTCTTTAGAAAAAGGTTTCAAATATTTTTTTGAAAAACTCCTTTTAAGTTTCATTCAGTGTTAGAGTGATTATGAACACAGAACTTTGCCCTTACTGGATATAGATGGCATTTAATGGGTATTGCAACTACACTCTTCCCTCTGTTCCCTCATGCTCTCAAGCACAGTAAATGGTAATTTCACACTAAAAATATTAAAAACAAACCATGGTCAACATATAGAAAATTCACCTGTATCTGCATTCTCCTTATTTATCCTCTATGACTGAGTCACTTGCTATGCTTTGCAGACCACTTGCTAAGCAGCAGCCCAGCAATGAATGTGCACAGTGTGTCATAGACTCACATTCTAACAGAAAGGTGATGGGACTCAAGCATTATGTGGATTTCTTTTTAGGTTAAAACAACTGCAGATATAAAAAACATTAAAAAAAAGTGAAAGTTGTGAAGATGGGTTCAAACCAGGAGGTAAGGTACATAAATCACACCTAGCCTGTAAAATACACCTCCCTGCATAGGCAGGCCCTTTATACCTTGGTTTAGAAAGTAACATTAAAATATAGTGGATCTAGACTTCAACACATTCAACTTAGGGTGTGCTAAACTGCCCTGTTTTCCTACAATTTAAAATGTTCATCCTCTGCTGAGATATATATACATGACTTAACAGAAACATCTGTAAAGTCTAGACTAAATTACCAGCTCACTTGAGAATGTAGATATGTAAAATGTAGGAGTTAACTCTGCTTCACTATTTGGCTAATGATCAGTGAGCTTCAAGACCACAAAATACAGCCACAATAAAACTACTGAAAATACTTTTATACTGTTTTAATGTGGATATTGCCAATAGTGAGGCAGCCTAACACTTCCTCTGTTTGGTCTGTTCTTTGCCAGGTACCTGTATACATACACTGAATAGAGTAGGAACTCCTTCCTGAAGTGAAATGTTATTACTGACACACTGGCAAGTACTGCCATCCTTTTATTTCTATAGTATTAAAATAATTTTATTGACTAGATATGACAATCTTCTAATTGAAACCTTAAAACCTACCAGAATGTACAGTTTCTAGATTTTGAGAAGCCTGACTTAAAAGTGCTCACAGAACTGAAAAATACCTTTTTTTTGAGAGGAAAGGTTTTACTAAATTCCTCTGGAACTGCTGACACAGTAAAAAAAAATTAAGATGGCCTTTTTCTGCCTCTACTTCAAGATGTTTCTTGAAGGAAGGGTAGGTGCATCTGCACGGCTAAAGGGAACTTCAATACTAGAGCACCAAGTAAGGGAAAAAGAGATATTGCTTGGGAAGAGCTGTGTTTTCAAATTTCTAAGAGCTATGCTAATTTAAGAATCCTTGCTTATAAAACAAATTTCTTCATAATTACATAATGGATTAAATATTTAGCCGTTTTTTAAGGGCAATAAAAGTGGGATCCTTTCCAGGTTTAGCAAAGGAAGCTTTCTCTAGGAACTCAGAAATTCTGGCAGAAGAAACACTCCCATTCAGAGCAAATCTGTGGTGTCATAAAGACGATTCTACCTTTCAAGAAACCACTGACAATTTCAGGGAAATAAGTCAATCACCATAATAAAAGAAATTTAATACCACTAAACCAAGAAAATACCTTCTTATGCAAGACACAAAATTGCATCTTTTAGTTTTAAAATGGTATTGTTCACCAGCCATTCACCCAGATCCACATTTTATTAAAGCTGGAATTCCCACCAGTCCTTTTCATACATGGAAGGACTATACATAGCCTGTAATTTTGGTGGAATGGAACACTCACTCTATTCAAACACATTCCAGTATCCCTTTTCATTTGAGCAATTTCATCTTTTCAAGACCAGCCATCAAGATGGGCCTTTAATGGGACAAAAAGAGGCCAAGAGTATTAAAAGTTTATATCAGTATTTAAAGTGAGTCTTCCACCCTCATTATGAACTCACTTCCATCTGCAGAAGAATGAGAATGTTCCCTCTGAATGGCTTCATCTTACCTGACTGGGACAACACTGTTTTCATGGTAAATTAGAATGACCCTTTTCTAACCCAACAGATCTTTATGACTTGCCTCTCATTTTGCTTTTGAGGTCAATTAAAATTATCAAAAATAACTGACAGAACATTAGATCCATCAGTTTTGCAACTGCAATTAATGCAGTTAAAACCTTCTTTTTGCAGGCTTCTGCTTATTAGCGATCAATATGTTTTGCTTTGTCTTCAAATGTTGCCTTTCTTCTATAATGCCAACATTCACTCACTGAACAAATCCTTTGCAGCTTAAACAAAAGTCACAGAATACAGATAAAATATTAACAATGGATTATAAGAATGAACTATATAGAAATGTCCTCTATCAGAAAGTATTTAGCAATAATTCCTGAGTCCAGAGATTAGATGGGAGACACTAAAAGGGAGGGAATGGGTAACAAAGACAGTGAGATATGGAGCAAGTTATCTCTTCTCTGGGTTATTATTACCTATAGTATATATAGTATGGTGAGAGATTCACTGTTTAAATTTCATAACATGACATGTGGCATCAAAACCACAGAAATGTAGAAAAGACATAGGCAAGGAAAACTACTTATCCATAGTATTACATTCAATAGCTGTTTAACAGTCAGGCTTCTTTTAGAGCTGTCCAACAATACTGATTAATCCAGGTGAACTGTTTAATCAGACTTAATTGTCATAATGATTAATAATATCTAAGTAAAACAAGGCTTATGTAAAACATACAATAAAGAAAACAGCACGGAAATGTACTGCTTGTGAACTGTTTACAAAAACATACAAAATGTTGGATGGCACAAAGTATATAGTGCTAATATAAACAGATTGTTTAAGCTAAGTGCTTAACATAAACTGTCCGTCTCGACCTGTAACAAAGAATATTTTAGGGGACAAAAAAAATATTCCTTATAAAAATAATGCTATGTGGTGCAGAGTGCTTTATTCAGTGTATTTTTGACAGAGGTGGCATTTGTAATTCTTCGGTTTATTCAGTCGCGAACGTGATCATTTTCGTTGTTTCCACTTGTCACTCCATTTGCAGCTCCAGTAAGATCAGTAACTTGCCATCAACAGTTTAAAGCGAGAGTAGATGAAAGCAGTAGCAGCAGCAGGAGCAGCAGCATTATAGGTACCAGCTGGGACAGAGTGTGCTTGCAGGTATCTGTCAGATATGTGCTACCTGTCGCCATGATTTGTGCTATCATCTTATGCCATGGTACCAAGTGTCTGGTTGAGGTCATTTCACAGGGCTGTTGAGGTAATTTTTTTTATACCTCTCCTCTGAGCAAGAGTAGAACGGCCAACTGGCTCCAAAACTGGTGACTGATTACGATTCAAAGCAGAGTAAGTTGCTGCCATTGCACCCTGTGGGGTAGAGGGGAAAAGAACAGTAAGTATGTTGTGACTGATGCACACACTACAGCAGTGCTAAATGCCAGAGACTCTGAACAAGTTTAAAGTTTCAGTCTATTTTCATCTACAAAGCAGAAATCACTGCATTACTCAAGCCCTAGCAGTGTTAGGAATGAGTGGTTTTTAGGGTAATAAACAGTTTTACATTGCTTAAAGAGTCAAACTCGGAAGGCATAAGCTAGGTTGCCAGCTTAAGTTCTCTCACTATGTTGTGTGAGAGAGCTGGAGAATGAAATCCCAATAGTAGACTGTGTCTGCTTATTACTTATATAACCATTTCAGTTTCCAACAAAACATTTAAAAATCACCCACATTATTCAGCACATGAAATTTATTTTAAACAAATTTAGTAAGTTGTGATCAGAACTCCCCCACTTTCCACTTGTGTTTTTGGATGCTAGAAATTTCTAATAGCTGACTCAGAGAAAGTGTTAATTATATTCTTCAGATCCCTTTTATGTTGCACAAGAGATTCTTGAAAGTAGGACTGAAAACAAGGTTGAATACAGAGAAGTAGAACTCAATTATTTTTAATTTTCCTCTGCTTATTCAAAGTGAAAAAGCTTCAGAGTTAAAACCAGATCTTGTTTCAGACAGAGTGCAGAAGTATGATACCCTAGTAATTAACACTGCCCTTTTGACTTCTCTTCAGCTTTTACTGTGATCACAAAGTATTCTGTTTTCCTTCAGTTACTGACAAATATCCTCCTCTGAAACTAAAGTTAGCAAACGATTTTACAGCTCCCCTATAGTCACCTGACATTTTTCACTATGAGAATGATTTATGTTGGTTTCTGAAAGCATTTAAGCCTTCTAGTGTAACTAAGTCCAACAGATTTCAAACATAAGAAAATGAAAATCTTTTTCAAATGTATTAGATTTATTTCCTGTAAGTGGTTTCTCATTAAATCCTATTATACATTACAAGTTCATTTTTATGGCTTAGTGCAACATCCAGAGATAACAAATTTTACACGGTATTTAGAGGAGACACATGCTACCCCTACCTTTAAAAACAAACCCCCCTTTTGTTTACACTAATTTTGGCTTAACAGCAAGCTGAACAAATATCTACTTACCTTCACTAAATGGGGAGCATCCTGCCTGTTCAGCTGGTATTGAGGCAACTGGTCACAGTGAACTATCCAGGGGTGACTGAGAACTTGGGCTGCAGTCAGTCTTTGATGAGGGTCAACATGAAGCATTTTTGAAACAAGGTCCTGTCAATGAAGGGTCAATGGAAATAACAACAGAACTTCAGCTTTATAGTTCAAAACTATAAAAGAAGATTCCAGAGGTATAAAATATTTTCATAATGTCAGTTTAAAACAAACGAAAAACCACCCAGCAATGCTAACAGTATATCTTTTAATTACGTCACTTAATAGATACTTTGTAACACAAAAGGAAGGTATCCAACTAAATGAGGAAAATCTTAACATTTTAAGAATCCATACAGAAGGGGCATAAAGGATATTGCACACTGAAGTTCATAGCCTATTTGCTGTCAAAAACTGGCTTCTCAAAAATGTTGTATAAAAGTTTTATTTTGTACAAATGCAGTAAAAAAACTGCAGTAAGTCACTGGTTTTCATTATCATGACTTAGGCTATCTGTATGATTTTTGAATGTCATGCTTACACATCAAGTTTTATCGAAGCACTTCTCACCATGGATAATTGTGTATGTGAATACTGATAAAACACAATATATTTCTAAGGACAGCTGTTAACTACTACAGAGTAAGGCACACCTGATTCTTCTCCTACGTGCCAAGTGCCTGCTGTAACATGAAAGGATCAAAATCAGGAACAAAATTCTAGGCACATAAGGGATTAGATCAGTATTTTAATATAACAATGGGTGGAACTTACCCAATCATATATGATATAACATATACATTACAATCAGCATGTTACATTACAATCCATTCCTGATCCCCCAAGGGACAAAGCAAATATACTTGCTTTAGCTGTGTCTGAAACACTGTTCCAATAACCACCGCTGAGAGAGAACTTTCCACTTCCTATTCGGGCCAAAATCTCCTCTGGAGTGTCATCAGGACCATTTGCAAAAGGAGTGTAGCTATTTAACCAAACAAATTCAGTGTTAGTAATTTCCATAACCTGGGCCTCAGTAAGTATTATAAATCTGATTGCAAGTTCAATATAATTATAGGCAACAGATAGTCAGTTGTAAAAGAATTTATTCTTAACATATGAAAATACATGGCACCGACCACAGATCTGTTCTTATTGCATGTATTCCCTCTGTATCTGGTCTGAAAAGCAGATTTTTCGTACAGCAGTTTAAATACTGGTGGCTCCTGAATTACAGATAGTATTCCTTAACTTTTCATATTCTAGTGTAGTACTAAACCAATCCAATCTGTTGTAAATCTAAATCTGAGAAAGAATAAATGCTGGTTTAATACCAGAGGAAGAAAGGTGCACCAGTTTTCCTTGCTTCACTATACATATTCTTGCTGCTATCAGAATGTCCCCAACCAAAATAGAGATATACTTAAAAACAAATATGTTTGTCACTTATTTACTTTAAAATATGAAAATCTTTTTGATGTTAACTCTTAACCAAAGTGGCAATCTGAATAACCTGGCATAAAAAGATAGTTGCTATTACATCTGCTAAACAGATTATCTTTTGAACTTATGGTACTACAGTTTTCTTATTCATCTTTTTTTATACAATTCATTTCTGTTGCATATACAAATGCCTTTCTATTGCATTTATTATACTCTTACTGCATCACTTCAAATGTTCAGTGGCTGAATTTTGCACACAAACGTGCTTTAATGCATTGCAATTGTATTTGTAACATATATTTTCTTCAACATATATACTTAATCTTTTAATTTTCACATGAAACAATAAATTCTTAGTGCAAAATCACCCAAAAGCATAAACGTCTAAAACAGAGAAGACATTAAAATCAAAGAATTTTTCACATCAGTCCCTGCAAACCTGCATTCTACTAAACGCAAAGCATATTCTCAACCCCAAAATTGAGATTAATCAGTGCTTTGATAGAAACATCTGCAACAGTGGGCCTACATTTATTATTGTTTTGTTTGTATTGGTTTGTTATTCTACAGTGAAGCAAACTATAATTACCCTTACCCAGTGAGCATGGTATAAAGTAGAACACCAAGGCTCCATATGTCACATGCAGCATCATAACCTTGCCTCTTTAAAACCTGAGGGAGACAAACATTTTTTCTGAAAAAAATGCTTAGAAATGCTTTTATTATGCTACAAAAATAGTAAAGTTTAAAATTTTTACTGTTAACAAAGTGATTCTACTTGTTACAGAAGAACGAAAGAAAAAAAACTAGCTAGCAAAAAATCCCAGTAAAATAAATCAAGGCATATAAACTATACTGGGTTTTACCTCTGGTGCAACAAAATTTGCTGTGTAACATGGAGTCATCAGAAGACCATTTTCTGCTCGCAGTTGTTTCGCAAAGCCAAAGTCACAAATTCGAATTGATTCTGGATTACCAGATTCATCAACATAAAGAATATTGCTAGGCTTCAGGTCTCTGTGAACAACCTAAAAAAAAAAACCAAACCACTAAATACAATAAGCTGAACACATGAAAAGCTTTTTATTATAATTAGCAATTCTGCTACTTAATTTTAAGTCTCCCATCAGCATGCTCAGTTTCCAGAGTTCCAGTTTCTACCATCAGCTGCAGTGTTCTGATGCTCAGTGGTATCTGGAGCACTACAATTCTAAATTGGAAACTCTAACTATAAAACCCCCTCCAAATATCCCATGCCCCTCTAATCTATTTGTACAGACAGTTCCAGATGCCTTTTCTCATGGTTGAATCATGTATTTCCTTTTTAACATGCATAACTACCAGGCTCTTTAAATCAGAACCTTTGGCTACTAACATCTTTTGGAGTCAGCAGCAGCCGTAGCTGCTGATGTACCACTTTGCTATGTAACCACAGACTAGTTACTGCTGGAGTAACTGTATTCCATTCTCTTCATTCAGACAGTCTGAATTCATCTCAGAAAAAAAGTAGAAAAACCTGATTAAAGAAGGAATTTTAAAACTTAAAACCTGATTCAGAAGGAATTTTAATAATAAAAAAACCCCTGAAGAAGTATCAAAGAGGTATTCTCCAAATATCAAAAAAAGCCTGTACTGATTCCCAAGTGGCTGCTTTTGCAGGGGCTTGAGATGCAAAATGCTTGAAAAACCTGGAGAAGCTGCCAAAGTTCTGGCAGAATGAATCTGATCTTATTTGAAGCCATTTTGTAACAAGCCTTAACAAAACCTGGAATGCACAAGGATAGTCTCTGAAATCAATGACCTGCTATATTTTCCTCACAAGACATGTTAGCCTACAGCCTCCAGAGACTTTGCTCTCTGTAAAGAGGGTATATACCCCTGTAAGACAGCAGAGTGGATCTAAGCGTCCTCCTTTAAATATTTAAATAGAACATGAGGGCCTTTATTTCTTGTCCTGTGTTTTATTAATATTAAACACAGCTTTTCATGGTTAAATTGAAACAGAAGAGATTGTGAAGTATTTCAGAAAAGTAATTAGAACAAGAAGATACCCCCAGACTTCTGCAAATAAGTGATGTCCAGAAATCAGAAGCTCAACACACTCATCCAAACCTAGCAGGGTTTCAAGAAAGCAGTATGAGACCAAGGAGTAAGAGTGCAGAGGGTCATGCACATTGCAAAGCCACTTAACACATTAAGTCTATTTAGGAGAGACTTTTTCGTCATGCAAATCTTTTGCAATTCTCAGATTTAACAAAGCAAGTATTCAAAATTATGGAAATAACCACCTTGTAAGCTGAAATATACAAATGATATTAAAGAATTTGACTTGGAAGGTGTTAAGGGGAACATTTTGACTTTGGATGTCAGCATATGAGAACCAGTTCCTGATTGCCCTTGTTTTTTACCTTTTTTCCTTAATAATGAGTGAAACAGCCTTTACTACTCAAAGGGGCAAATAAAAAAAACCCAGTTTTATTCTTGTTGATGTTTTGAGGTTTTTTTTGAAAGAGATTCTAAAAGGAGTAGAAAGGAAGAAGTGAGCAATGGAAGCAGCACAGAGCTGGGGATTTGGCAGTTTGTAGAACCAGTCTGTTTGAGTTGTATGCTTTTTTTGGACAAAGGGGAAGCAATTCTCAAGCATGAGGAAGAGTAAGTCTAACAGTCTAGTTCAAATTAAAACACTATTTCCCAAGCAATCAAAATGTTTATGCTAAAAATAAATGCAATACTTTCCTATGTTAGGCTGTTTCGCCAAAGGTAAATTTTGAAAATATTTAAAAATATAATGCTTTTTAAAAAAATTGCCAATTGTTTAGGTTATATTGGTATTTTGTATAGAAATAACATTTTATTTTAGAGCAACAATAACATGCAGGAACTTTAATTTCTTTATTTTGTAGCATTGTGCTTTTGACTAGCAGTCTCAATTACCTACCAGCATTCACAAGTCTGCTGCTCCAAGATGACATGACACTTCTTGTTTATCTGTTTTATGATGTCTCTTGTGCCAATCCTTAATCGCTGTATGTTGGCCCTAATAGTTTTAGAATGCTTTGGGTGAGCACTGGAAGCACTGCTTACCCTGAGGATTTCATTCCTTGCTTAGCTACTTTTTCAGTTCAAAAGTATCTTATGAATGTCCATGAGGAAACTCTTCCTGGGAAGGGTTGTGGACACTGCACACAGATTCAGAGACTGTCAAACCACGTATTACCTAATACCATATTCAAATAAGCTCCTCCAGTGTCCAAAGGAGTTATAACAGGAAAATCCACTGAAGACGTGAGGGACTGTTCCAGAAAAGAATTAGACTACAGAAATGCTCACTATTTACATATATGGCCAGCTTTCCTGTGGAGGTGTACTTAAGATAAGACTTGAAAATTTCCAAAAGCAAACGTTCCAAAGTGCATGTGGTCTGATACAAGTTCAAATGCCAATATTTACTGATATTTACAGTAAAGAAGCAAAAGCCCCTAAGATCCCTTACTTGATGCAAGGACACTGGGCATCTTTCGGCCACATGTGGCAAGAATGAACCAAGTTATGATTTGTTATTCTATTATCTGTATTTCCATACAGAAGATATCAAGGTTTGTTCATAATTCCCATGGGTGCTGCTGGCCAAGGACTATAGTCTGTGCACACAGGCTCAAATAAAAACACACACATGAGCAAGTGACTGAAGTGATGAATCACAGAATGAGATACCAGATAACTTTGATCATAAGTTTTCTGAAATAACAGCTTCCAGACACGACAATGTGTATTGAATTGTTATTTATTACTAAAATAATTTGAGTACTATATGTGCCAAAGCATCATGTATTAGTAGCTGACTTTTTCCTTGCACCCTTATTTTCTGCTTTTTCTCTAATCCCTTTCTCTTGTTTACTTAAAAATGCAACACAACTCGTCTTTCTTGCCATGCAATTATCACACTGTCCTTCTCTATATTTGAACTACTTCCTCTGTCTCCAAATTAATTTCCCAAAGTGTTAATTTGCTGTCTCCTACAAGTTCCTGACCCTATGGCACAGGAGTTACAAGTCATAAACCATGTTCTTCAAAACCAAGAAGTCAAAGGAATTACAAGTATGACAGGTGGAAAATAAATTTTGAGGGTCTATCACAGGATGAGATTGGAATTACATTAGGTCCAACAGCTATGCAATAAAATGGGTCCTAGCACTTCTTCCTGGACTTTCTTCCCCTCATATCCTCTCTGTTAGTAATTATCTGCATATTCCACAGAACTGCTGACAAACTGCATGAAGAACAACAGAAACAGTTGCATCATCTCAGTTATCTGAACGCATACAGAGCTGATAAGGAAAGTTTTGATTTCAACACAAATTCCTGCTGCAATGTAATTGTTTACCAAAACCTACTTAATTACCACACAGAAGAATGTATCAAGATACAAGTTTATGCTTCTGAAAGAGAAGAGTATCAATAGCTATAAACATTTTGTCTGAGATGAAAACTTACCCCTTGTGCGTGAAGATATTCAACCGTTTTTGTTATTGTGAACAGGACAGCACTAGCTTCTCGTTCTGAGAAAAATTTCTGCCTAAGAATTTTATCCAGCAGTTCTCCTCCTTTCATAAGTTCTGTTACTACATACACGTATTTTCCATCATCATATACCTGCAAAAAGTACATAAACATTTAAGCTTCAAAAATATTTATTCTCTGCTGTCTTCCTGTGAAATGCACAGAGATAGTGCAGGTGTGTCCACAAGCTGTTTTCTTTGGTTGTTTTCCCCGTATTTCACAAGCCACACACTATCCAAATATTGTTCATCTTCAGAAATGAACACAAAACCTTTACAAAAAGGCAGCACAGTACCAAAACAGCATGGAAATACTGGCATGTCAGCTTTTAAAGAGAAAAAAGGAAAAATAACATCGTTTCCCCCACATAGTTTCACTAAAACAAGTAAACTAGATATGTAAGAAATGAAGTAGTAAAAAAATGGAAACAAGTCTAATGAAGGCAAAACCAGAGCTAATTCAAGCAGCAATTACTGCACCAAATTACAAATATGAACAGAGATCATTCCAACAGTCAGGCAAAAAAAGAAAAAGGAAAAAAATAAATCTATTTTTACCTCAAACAGCCTCTGTGAACAGTGAAGCGAAAGCATACAAGGTTGCTATTGATAAAAACCTACAACTTACACATTAGTCTGCACATAAAGCCTATACCAAAGCCTAAACATCTTAAAAGATACATATTTTATCCTTTGCCTCTAGTTATGGAAAATGGCTTAATTTTTGCATAGCTTTTATTGTCCAGGGAAGCACTTGAGAATTTTTTACATTCTCACCAGGGGGCACTACAGACTGAGTGATACCAAACCATGTTTTAAGGTGCAAACACTTCCAGCATTTCATTTCAGTTGCACTTTCACAGAATCATAGAATGGTTTGGGTTGGAAAAGCCCTTAAGGATCATCTAGTTCCAACCTCCCTCCATAGGCAGGGGCACGTTTCACTAGACCAGGTTGCTCAAAGCCCTGTCCTTTTATGGTGATGTTGCAATTGTTTTTTTCAATTGCAATTGTTCAATTTCAATTTCAATTGCAATTGTTTTGTAAAACGTGTGAAATAAAAAAAAACCTTGTGTTTAAGTAGAAACAATTATCCAAGTTGTAGTAAAATAAATTTAGGAATAGATATCTGCTAAGTAACTGAAAATAAGAAAAATTAAAAAAAGGTTTTCATCCCAATTCCCTTCTCTTAAGCTACCTGGGAAAAACATACTAATGAAGTTCTAAGCATCAAAATTTTTGTTCTCCTAACGATACTAAAAGGATTTATTTTCTCACCAAATAAAAAAAAATAATGTTAAATAATTCTGTGGGCTTTACAAGCTTATGATCTTAAGGACATGAAGACATGATGGGTTTCTGTGTTCTCATTTAACAGGAATTTTTCCCCCGTGAAATATAAATGACTGATTATCTGAATGTGTTTGTATTAAGACTTTAAATACTATACAGTATTCGAAAGCAGAATTGTCGAATTGTAGATACTAAACTGGATATGTTTTTTGATAGACATGCTTCCTCTAATCCTGGTATAACATGAGGAGATCAGCTTATTTCATTTGGCACAACAGAGCAAACACATCTCAGGAATGCAGAATTCAAGCAAAATTTGCGTTTGGCTACTATTTTATCTGCTGGTCCTGTCTACCTGCCAAAAAACCCCCACAGATAACTCACCCCAAACAAACCATTCCCCTTGCACCAACTCCTCTAATGGTTTTATCAAGTTGTTTTTGAATAAATACTGATGAAGTTTTCTTCAGTTAGGTGCACAGTATCATGCTAAGATCACAAATGTGACACTAATTTTTAAAATTAACTCTGGGCACAAGCCACAGGTGAGTCAGTATGTCTTCTCTGCCAGGCAAAGTGGAAGAAAGTGCAGTGAGAAACAGATGTAGGCACATGAACAAAATATAAAACAGTGGAAAAAGAAACCAAGGTTTTTGCGCAGAGAAATAAGATTTTACAGACATATTATGAAATTTTTTGAAATCATAAATAAGCATTCGGACAGGGAGACTGGATATCTTGTATTCAGGTTTCTAAAATGTTTCTGAAAAGATTACTCAGGCAATGCTTTAAATAACTCAAACCAGGACAAAAGTTCTGTTACAGAACAGTAACTATTACATAAAAAGGGTAAAATACTTTAAATGGTCTGGCACAGGAAGTTTCTAGGTAATGTTTTGTTGGAAGCTGTGTGCTTCCTCCCTTCTTACACTGTTTCCTAGGCATCCACTAAGGGCCTCTGTCAGAGGCAGGATATTGGATAAGAAGGACATCTGATTTAGCACAATATAGCTCCTTTTGTTTATATACTGTGTAACTGAAAAAGACCACTGATAACAATCAGAAGGAAAACCCCCAGAGGACTGTGCACTGCAGAAGGAATTTGGTCTCCTGAATATCCATTGTTTCAATCCAAACACCTTCAGAATTAAATTACATAAAAAGGCTGAAAAAGAATGAAAACTTCCATCTTAAGCAAAACTCAAATATTACTGCATTTCTTTTTGAAATAGAAGAAAGACATTATTTCTTGCAGAATAATAATTTCCAAAGCAGGCACTTAAATGCTGAAATGTTTTATTTCGGCACTTCAGATTAGAAACGCTTAAGTTTTGATGTGGAACTGAATGAAAAATTGAGCAAATCAACAATGAGTTTTATTTTTATAATAGTACATGGTGCTCTAGAGTCTGAGACCTGAAGGCAAAATACTCCTTATCTTCCCTGAAAGCTGTAATAGCACACCACTATAATGTGGGATATGCAAGCAATCTGCCCCATGGGTCTGTATTAGGACAAGGAAAATTGAATGTTAAATTCTTACAGATTTATAGAAGATTCACTACATATGAATTCTATATCTCTTTTCTTACGCCGGACATCCTTCCATAATTTCTGCTTGGGGAACTGATCTGAAGCAGAAGTGAGTGAGAATTACAGCCTTTCTCCCTCTGTGGGCTTAAGACTTTTTTGCTAGTCTCCTATTTGTGTATTGCTGTTGCTGTGCATGAAAGATTGTTCCTGCTGGAAGATGACTGATAAAAGATTAATTACAAAGTGAAATAATGCAGCATATATTGCAGCTGTTTAATGCTGCCTGGATTTCTGTTCTCAATATAAAATACTCATAATGCTCAAGTTCAGGTAAGTGCTCACATTCTCATGTTTGTCTTCCCGTTTAAATAACGTAAGCTCTGTTATGAATTAAAGTAACACATGAGCCCAGCATGCAGCACTAAAAGCACCATGAATGCTGATGCAGGTTCTGTTCAGCACAGCTCCTTTCAAATAGCTTTACTGTCCAACCACATGAAGCAGAACAGAAAGTGAGACTGTAATTGTGGCATCTTGCTTGCAATAAGATAAGCTCCCTGGTGGGCTTCCCTGGATATCTACCTTATTTTCTCTGTCCAAGAAAGGGCCAAACAGTACGATATCAATAAAGTGAAGACCGATTATAGTAGACCAACTTCATGCAGAGTTCTCTAGTGCTCATCTCCACGGTATTTATGAGCTGCTGTTTTAATGACTTGAAAATGTCTGACTATCTCCTTTCAGCTGAGCTCAGCTTCCTGGAAATGGTTTGCTGTTTTGCCTGAGGTTTGGTTTCGGGGACCAGAATATTTCCCTGCAGTCTAAGAAAGTCACTAAGCATATGCCTTCTTAATTTTTAATCCTCTTAAATGAATAACCAAGGAGAGAAAGACAATTTTCTTTTTCAGTTAGATCATCAGAATATACTGCTCACTAAGAAAACCCTCTACCCTCTCAACTGATGTTATTCTTTGCTTTTTATGGACAAAGTGTTTCCATGGTCAGAGCAAATAATGCAAGGAAAACATACCTAGATAGTGTTCGTACAAAGGCCAGATAAAGATACGGGGTAAAAAAGAGTGACAACCATGGACACGGAAAGATTTTGTCTACTACTGAGTAATACTTGCTACTGTCCACCTTGGGTACTGTGCTAACAGTGAGTCCTTTCTTATTTAATAATGTACATTAAAATTCCTTTTGAATAATGTAGGCAAAAATCAGACTCAAAGTTAAGAGATTCAGTTAAACCAATCAAAAAACTTCCTTGTTTCTTTAAAAATACATCCAACATTAATTAAGTTATTTTTGTGCTAGGATTTAAGAAGGATGAATTATTTGACTCCTTAGAATAACATTTACCACAATATAAGCATCTTTAAAAGAAAACACTGAGACATCCCAGTAAAACATTAGATACTATTGAATTGCATATTGCATTGGGACATTGTTTTATTTTTAAATACTGAAAAACGTGAACATAAATCTAAGACATGCAGGTTGTCATCTCTCAAATTAGAAAGTGATTCACAATTATAATACATTAAAAGATGTCTTTAAAACACCACTTACATCTTTCAGGGTAATAATATTTGGATGCTGTCCATAGCGCAGCAGGATTTCAATCTCTTCTGTTGGATCTCTTTTACTCTTGTCAATAATCTGTAAGAGCAAGTACAGACATAGGCATAATTCCTCTTGTGAATATTACATAGTGTAATGCTTTGGTATGCTTATTAGCATCACCAGTTAAGCAGTAGCTTTTGTTTCAAGAGGCATGGATTATAACCAAACCCAAGTTTGTTAAATTGGAAAAGCAAGGCAAAGGAAAAATATGTTGGGAAAAATTAAAAAATCTCTTTTGAAAACAATTTTGGAGGATAAGTGATCTGATCTCTTTGGCTGTGATTAATAATGCTACACTCTTTAGTAGATAAGACTTTAGTGATCCATTATTTAATAAAACAGGAAGTTCCTAATTTAACATGAGATATTGGTTGGATGATGCTAATGAACTGATTTTCACAGTGCTCATCTAAAACAAATATTTGGTGCAGCAAAAGATAAAGCAGGAGAGTAAGAGAATAAAAAATTAGAAAAAATGACAATTTCTCACAGTTAATTCAAACACACATTCATTATGAAAGTCCATTTGAATCTCTGGCTCTTAAGTTCTCCCTGTGCAAACAGGCAAAATATTGTTTTGCCCTACTTAAAAGGTTTTCTTGTTCTTCTCATTTTTTTTCTCTTCTGAACCACAGAATTTCCTATAATGTCTTTTCCATTGTTGTGTTTCCCCTTCATCCTTATGCCCGTACTGCTACCAGTCCCCTGCTAACACATCAGACACTGATCATCTTATTCTTTTTTTCAAGATTCCTTGAGGAAAAAAATGCCCCAACAGAGGCAATAGAAAAGCGAGTGAATCTTCACAATAAATGTTATAGCTGAGGGAATTACCAGCTATGCCAGGACTTTCTTGCAGTTTCAAGAAATTACTTCAAACTGAAAGCACAGAAGTCAAATCTGTTCCTGGCCAGAACTAGAATAAAAATAAGTATTTAACTACCAAACTGAAACGGCAAGGTTTCCAGGAGGCAATCTACATGCTTAATTCATCTTCATATTTTACATAATTAAGTAGTAAGCTGTTCAACAATTCAAAAAGAGAACTGCCACATAGTATAGGATTTAAAGCCTACTTTTTTTTTTTCTACTTATAAAGTCTGCTAATCCATACTCTTGCTTTCATAGCAACCATTTGGTCCCATGTTATTACACAGAAAGACAAAAAACCTTATCATTGCAGTTCTGGGAAATCTACTGATTTCAACTGAGAATTTAATTCCTTCAAAGAAGTGCTATAAAGCCCTATAGAATAACATAAAAACAACATTAAAAACCTTGCTGAAAACCAGGAAGCAAAGACAAAGAGTTGAAGTTTATTCTGGAAGTTATACCAGACTGAAGACTGTAATGAAGTCCTTACCCATCTGAGAATTTACGAACTTACTTTTACAGTTGCATATAAAATATTTTTATATTAAAGAGATTAATCTTAATCTCTGTTTCTCTATGGCAAGTAGAAGATGTCCAATACTAAAATCTGAAAAGTGTGGTTTATAACAAAGTAATTACCTTTACAGCATATTCCATGTTTGAAGCTTTATGAATACATCTTTTGCAGACAGAGTAAGAGCCAACTCCAATATCTTCCTTTACTTCATATCCATCAGTAAACTGAATGCTGTTCCTGTGCAACTGCTACCAAAATAATGTTATCAATTGATGAATATTCTTAATATGTAACTGATTTTTTATTAAAATAACTTTTAAAAAAATTCCTACTGATTTGCTTAAAATTTTAAGCTGATGACTCTACTAGGTCAAAGTGGTCTGAATTCCCATTACCTTCTGTTCAAAATTAGTATAAGATAAATTATATATTAGACATATTGTAAATAATGGACCCTGTATTTTAGAAACTGACAACATTATTTTTTTACTACTCCTTTAATTATTTAAAGATAGAAACTCAAACCAAAGAAAAACAGAAGACTTCAAGATAAAATAGTGATACAACAATGGTAAAGAAGTATCATCTGAATAGACAGATAGCTGGAAAATTTAGACATACTGAATAAAATCAGATTGGCTGGAATTGCATGGAATGGCAGTCAAAAATCCTTTCACAGAAATATAAAGCTGAAAGGAGGACAAGTGTTCACTCTTGTAAGGGAAGGAAATGGTGTTCTAGTGAATGGAGTTTGTGCAAAGGATGCAAAGCATTTGCAGGAAACCATCTGGGTATCCTGCAGCACAGAAAAGAGGAAATAGGAGTGAGGAAGTTGTTGAGGGGCACAGAGGAAAGGCAGCAGAGAAACAGACCTTTACAAGAGAAGGAAACCATATACAAAGAGAAATAATGCCATCTACAAAACTATGCAGGAAAGGAGAAGCACAGAGAAGCCTGCAGAAACTTCTAGCAAGATATCAAGATCAGAAATAATTCCGATGCATATATCAAATCACAAAGCCTCTTGGGAATAAAAAAGGATCTAAAGTTATATTTTAAAAAATGTTATTACACATGGAACCATAATGTGTAGAAAAGCATTTTGCAACAATTCTAGTCATGAGAGTGTTAGAAAAATAGAAGGGCTATTCATGTTCTGTATACATTGTGGGGTTTTTTTCTCAGATATTTGCAAAATACCAGTGCAGTCAAAAATACAAATAAACCCAATCATACAGCACACCTTTTTATTCCTACCTATATATTAAGAAGTCTTCAACACAATTCAGATCATGAGCTGGTTTTCATGACTCAGTAATTAGAATTATTAAAAGCAAAGAGGAGATAGAAATACAATTTTTGCAGAGGTCTCCTCTTCCAGCTGACAACCTCACAATTTTTAATACAGAAGACTCTGCTGGAGTCATTCAAATACATCAAGGAAGGCAAAGCTTGAGTGTGCACTGTAACACTGACTTGTATGCTACCCTGGAATCAGTCACAAAACAGCACAGATTAGCAAATTAACTTAAAGTGGCTTGGGAGGGACAGAATACGTCCTGGGTCACGGATTCCAAGAAGCAGTCCAGAATATCCAGATACAACTTGCAGTTGTACTTCAGTGCCTCCTACTACTGCATTGCAGGAATCAATTGACATTTTCGGGTATGGGGGAAAAAACCCAATAAATCAATATATCTGGTATTCCACTCTACCTTATAGTCAGGGCTTAGCATTAAAGAGTCAATACAGTACAGATGGTAGAATGTTTTCATTTAAGGCTGAAGCCTATTTGGACCTGTAGCTGCCCAGTAATTAAACAGGTCCTCTCACTTTTCAGAGATTTTATTTGGATAGAATAATCTGATCTTTACTTTTCTTGTATAAAAGATGACAATGACTTTGTCAAAATACTTCATTCTGTGAAACGGAAACAAACCATCCACCAAGAGACAGCACTGGTTTTTTTTGAGTAGATGTACTCACCTGGACAATTGAATGCACTCCAACTGTCTGCATTGCTTGGCTTTCATCATCTGATGCAATAGCTACAAAACTAAATCCCCGAAAAAGTTGATGTGCGTTAGCACTGGGTGGGATACCAGGCGAATCTGAAAAACACATCATCTTCTTACAAGCAGAGTCTTCAACATGTAGATATGAGACTAAGTACTGAAATTCTGGTAGCACCTTAAATTTTTAAGGACAACAATTTCTATCAAATTTTGAATGAGAAAATTTGAAATTCAGATTCAACCTTTAAATATGTAAATTTTCTTACTCATCTCTCTTTACCTTTTGGAGTTTTTGCTGTAAACTCAGGGTCAAAATAAAACGTATCTTCAGGTCTGCCAGTTGCAGGTTTAAAAGGAGGATGAATTTCTCTCCGGTACAATTTCTGAAGAGAAGGGACACATCGTAAATGGAAAAGTTATATGACACCATAAAAGACTTAACTAAGAAATTTACTAGATAGATTTTTAATTAGATACTCACATTCCAATCTATTTTGGAAAAGAATGCATGCCTCTTAATTTCTTCTACTCCATCTGGACCTGCTCCTTTTATAAGGGAGAAAAATGTCGCTGAATTATTTTCTTCTTCGTCAAAGGAATGGGCTAGCAAAATTATATTTCTTATTTCTTCTGCATTAATTATAGATGTATGACTAGCAGAAATGATAATACTTTGGTGATCATTTGAAGAGCTAACTAAATTCTTACTTTAAAGCCTATTTTACACAAGAAACAAAATTTTAGTCAGTTTAATGATCACTGATGTTATGCATATTATGATCAAATTTAAAATATTCTGCTAAAAACTTTACCTAATCTGTTTGCTGGGTTTCTTTTGAAGAGCATTCGCAGGAGACTTTGTGCTTCAAGACTCAAGAACTGGGGCATTCCAAGTTTGGCCCTATAGAATAAAAATATTTAATAGTATACAAACATACCTAGGTAAGAATTAACTCTGCATTCCTCCTGTCGTTTGTCATTCAACAAGTCCATAATAAATGAAGTAGCATCACTGAGAAATTGCCTTCAGACATCAGACACAGAGCAAAAGTGCTGTCAGTCATGTAAACGTTTGGTTTTTAAATTTTTTTTTTAGTTGTATAGTATTTTCAATAATGACTCAGGAACTTAAATAAAGGAAGAGGTGGAAAAACATGTGGAGAAGAATAGCTACAGGATAGCAGTTTATAAACTTGTAAACTTCCATAATATGCTTTGATCCACGCATAGGTCCAAGTACTAGTAAATGACATCAAAGAAAGCATTCTGATAGTTATATAAAAGACAGTTTACAAGAAGTAAGAAAACTACCACACTATGACACACACTAAGAGCACCCAGCAAACCTAAACTAGAATACAGAAATTGAATTAAGGTAGGACAGACCTTGCAGGATTAGCAGGTAAAAAAAAACCAAAAGAAACCCCACTCCTCTTTTCCTTTTTGCTCCCCTCCCCAATCTCATCTTCCTCTCCACTTAAAGTTCAGCCTCCATTCTCTCACTGTTACCAGGGCTTATTTTTTCTTGTAACTATGATAATGGTAAGGAGGGATATAATTCCTTCCTTTCCATCACTAACTCAACCTATAGCTTGTGTTTTTCTCTAACAGTCCATGACAAAAGCTCTCTGTGTTTCAGTCAGAAAACCTGATTTGTCTTGTATTCCAGGTATTTGCAGATATTCACCTCTGTGTCACTTGAGTAAGTGCATACACATTGCCACTGATTCACTATTCATTACTTTAAAAGTAGAATTTTATAAATTTTCCATTCCTTTCAGCATTAGAAAATCTAGAGGCAGGGAGGAGGAAAATCTGAAAAACTTTGGCTTCTTTGAGCTCTTCAGTAACATAGTACAAACAGATCAAGGCCACCAATGGAGAGGAGGAATGGGCAGTGGGCCATCCAATGCTTCCTGGCTGGCATGCACCACTAGCAGCTGAATCTTAGTCACACACTTTATATTCTGTGAGTTCATTGCATGCTCACTTGATGTCATTTCAGCTCGTAGTCAAGTATCACAGAGCTACACTGAAAGCAGGAAGCAGGGAACACTGACTGAAGAGGCCCAGTGGTATAATTTACTATGTTACGGAAGGTCTGAGAACAGACAGCTATGACAGGACTGTGTTGGAGTGGGTGGGATTCCCTGTCCTGTTATAATCCAAAACCACTCCAAATCTAGGATGCAGCTCTGGACATTCAGCATGAGATGTCAACTACCTAGAAGATTTTAAACCAGGCCAAAAACACAAGTACAAATAATCTTATGGAGAAGTGACCCAATAAACAGAAACAATATGCAGAAGAAATTCTAAATGACTGGTGCGTGCTGCAGTCCACAGTGGAGTGAATGAGAGGCCCTTGTGCAAACCACAGTGATTTAAGACTCATTCCTCCTTCTCCATCATGAAGGAGGACTTTCACAAAGTCATGTATCAGGCACATGACAGAGGAGAAGGAAAGACAATTGCTGGGTCCTCCGAGTTCCTGTATCACACAACTACATGAGTGACAGCAATTTTTTTTCTGACATTCCTGATGGACAATGACAAAATTTTGTATGAAGGCATACCTCTTCAGTAAAGGAGAAAAGATGTTTCAAAATTTAACTTTGTTGCTGCAACCTACAATTTTTTCAAACTGCAGAGTTTCCCAGTTTTAGATAAAACACACAAGAAAACACAAAATTTGTCTTGAGAATGTGAGAAATAAAGAACCCAAAAAAACATTTGTTGTAAGAAGAATGCATTTTCTGTGGATTTTTAGGAACAGAAGGTAAGAAAAGCAATATAGCATAAATATACACTATGAAAACAGGAATTCCTATGCACACCTGTCCATTTTAAAGTTTTATGAAAAATTTAAGGAAAAATATACTAGGTATGTGGAAAATAAAAAGAAAACATAGGCCAGGAAAAAAAGTGTGAACTTATCAGAAAACACTTTAAAATATCTTCTAGTTTTCAGCTGCTTATATTACCAAAAGTAAAACACTTCTATGCAAGATAATATTCATAAGTGTATGAAACATTAAAAAGGGTAAAATATAGTTACATCATAGCACACTTTCTGTGCAGCTATTTGAAACTAGTAACAATTGCAAAGACTAGAAGGTGAAATAAAAGAAGTTGGAAAGGGCATTAAGAGATACATCTTCAAATGAAATCTGAAAGTAATTAGAGAATCATAGAAACCTATAATTGCTTAGGTTGGAAAAGACCCTTATCAAGTCCAACCATTAAGCCAGCACCACCCAGTCCACCACTAAACCATATCCTTAAGTGCCACATCTTTTTAAAAACCTCTAAGGATGGTGACTCAGCCACTTCCCTGGGCAGCCTGTTCCAATGCTTTACAACCCTTCCAATGAAGAAATTTTCCCCAATATCCAGACTAAACCTCCCATAGTGCAACTTGACGTAATTTCTTCTCATCCTGTTGCTTCTTACTATGGAAAGGAGACTGACCCCCACCTGGCAACAGCCTCCTTTCAAGGAGTTGTAGAGAATGGTAAGGTCTCCCCTAACCTTTCCATAGGATAAACAAACACAGATCCCTCAGACGTTCCTCACAGGACCTGTGCTCCAGACCGTTCACCGGCTCCACTGCTCTTCTCTGGACCTGCTCCAGCACCTCAATGTCCTCATAGTGAGAAGCCCAAAACTGGACACAGGATTTGAGCTGTGGCATCACCAGTACTGAGTAAAGAGTGACAATCACTGCCCTGGTCCTGCTGGCCACAATATTGCTGATACAGGCCAGGACGCCATTGGCGTCTTGGCCACCTGCGCACGTGCTGGCTCATGTTCAGCAGTTGTTGGCCAACACTCCCTGGTGCTTTCCTGCCAGGCAGCTTCGCAGCCACTTCCCGAAGCCTAGCGGGTTCCCTGAGGTTGTTGTGACCCAATTGTAGGACCTGGCACTTGGCCTCACTGAACCTCATCCGACTGGCCTCACCCCATTGATTCTGCCTGTCCAGATTCTTCTGTACAGCCTTCCTACCCTCCAGCAGATCCACACTCCCTCTTATCCGGGTTGGGCGCACCTGCAAACTGAGGGTAAACTATATCCCCAGGCCCAGGTTATTGATAAAGATGTTAAACACTACTAGCCCCTGGGGAACACCAGTTGTGACCAGCCACCAGCTGGATTTCACTTCCATTCAGTGCCACTCTCTGGGCTATGAATGACTATGAACTTCAATTACCTGGAGAGATGCAAGGATATTCTAAATGGCAGCTGAATACAGAAGATATTTATAGCAACAGTTAAAAGACTGTTGAGGAACAGAGCGGAGTCACATGCAGGCAAAGAGAAAAAGAGAAAGATGTGACTCATGAGACAGAAAAAAATGCATGGCTTCTGAAACAAGTGCAGCAGAACTATCTCAGACTAGCTTCTTGTAAATAAGGAGGTGGTCAGAAGGAGTTTATGCTTGCTGTGAACAGATAGAACTTTTTAGTTAGAGACATCGAATAATCATAACATGAAGATGTGATCTGGCATGGTGCTGAGGCAGCAGAAGAAACTAGCATCACTAAATATATTTACAAACAAGATGAGGAAGAAAAACAAGGACAGTGAATAACATAACGTGTATGCATTATGAAAGCAAAAGCAAGGAAAATAATGCGTGTGTTTTCTAGTGGTTTTAACGTTCTAATTACTTAGAGAAAAGATGAAAGAGTTCCATATATTTATTTTTCAAAACAGGCTGTTGGTGCAACAGAAATTCCAGCTTTGATATATGGGTAGACAAGTGGTTAACAGGAGTGAGAACAATGATAAACAATGAAGCAGAAAAGAAATGAGAAAACTAAGATAGTCTTATGAGCTTCCACAGAAAAAAAATGGTATTAAAAATAGGTGGAAACAGAGAAGTGAACCTATGATATGAGGAAACAGACTTGTTTGCACAGTGTTTGGCTACAGTCCCAAAAATGGGGCAGTTACGCCATAGGTTGTATTAGTTTAGAGAATACGTGGGGAATTGGCAAGGAAAAAAGCAGACCTTCATTAGCAAAAACAGGAACATTAACTGCATGAAGGAAAGCAATTCCCACAATAGAGCTAATGCAAAATCTATGCTGAAAATAGCAAAGGGGAAAATTGGAGCCTAGGCAAGTCATAGGAGAATACAGAAGGGAGGAGTATTGGGAAGGCAAGTCATTGGCAGCACCATTAATATAAAGGGGTAGCTGGTAAGATAAAGAAGGATAAGGAGTGAAAATACTTTCTTAAGAAACCAGCAAAAACCTAAAACAAATGAGAAAAAACCCAACAAGGAAAAAATGCACAGGTTATCAAAAAGGATAAGAAAGTTAAAAAATATTACGGTAGTAAGATGGGCGAGATCATATGGCTGGAGAAGTTATTATTACAGATTAAAGAGCTGCTATGAAATCCTTTGTACCTGGTATGGCAGAGGAATAGTAAAGCAAATTAGATAGGCAGAAAAGGGAATTAATAATATGGAATAGGGAGTGAGGATTTACCAGTACCTTTGAAAATGAGGGAAGAGTAGAAATTAGATATTGCAGCCCGGAGGGCATCCCTGTAGAATACCTGATGAGATATATAAATAAGAGTGTACTCACTTGAGAATCATAGTCATGGTTTCTTTTCTGTCTTTCCCTTGGAAAGGTAGAGTACCAGTGAGCATTTCAAACTGTATAGAGTAAAACTTTCATCAATTACATTACCTGGACAAAAACTAATTTTTGACAAAACTACTTAGCATCTTAACCTTCCAAAATTCATGCATGTTAACAATCAAGTCTGCACAAAACAACTTCATTGTACAGTTTAAATTGCTAAGAACATTGAGCAGCTTTTGCCATTTTTAAAGCTGCAAAATATTTTCCTATAGTGATACCTCACTTTACATGCTTTTAGCTGAGCAATTTAGAGTATAATGTTCTGTATTTCATTTCTGCCTAAAAAGTTTGTTCTAGGAAGACTTGATCTATACAACTGTACTTTTAGTTTTCAACAAAGGAGAGGGGGGTAGGGAAAAAGGTTTTCCTTTCAAAAGTTAGTTATGATTTCTCCTCATGCAGAAATTTTTAAAAAGGTCAAAATTTTGAAAACTGGCATGTACATAGCCTTCATGGGGAAGGGGAAAAGGTTAGCTGATTGACAAAGACATGCATGATGAAAAGTGGTTACTGTATGCATACAGTGGAAATACAGCCTGAAGGAACATGGAAGAGCTACACAGTACGTGCATGCACATTCTACAGTGCCTGGCAGTAAGCAACAGACACTGCTAAAATACTGATTTGTTCTGAAAGTGACTGAGTAAAAATAGAAAAATATAAAGGCACTCCCACTGGACTGCAGTATATTGCAGGGATATCAGATCTAAGTGAGGCAGTGAAAGCAGTCTGGCAGCAGTCATGGCAGCTAGCACTTAGTCAGAAATCTGATTTTTTTGGTTTAAAAATTGCAAAATAATTTAGTTCAATGCAATTTCACAGCATACAGTTAAAGACATCAAAATTAAAATAAAGGAACCCTCTGAACAGCTTATGCAAACTTAAGTCATCCTGAACACAAGGTATCCTCTATTCCCCTCTTTTCTGGTATGACCCAAACATTCAGCCTCCTAAACATGAAAAATGTACATGGATAACTTGAATAAATAATGTGCGACTGTAGTAGCTGTAGATCTACAGTAAGATCTATATTTAGATCTCCATGAAGTTGCACTAATAGTATTCTTTAAAACACCATTTCATTGAAATAAAATTTGAATTTCTTACTGCCTTCACTACTGCTAGATACTTTACACTCTAAATAATATTTTTTACAGATGTATTTAAAAAATAAAATTTAATAATAATGCCAACATGAAAAAAGCCTACTTTTAACTTTAATGCTTAAGACAATTGTCAGGAAGATGTGAGAGGGATAAGCCAGAACTATAAGAAGAAAAACAAAAAGTGTTTGTTTGTGGTTTAGAAAGATCTTCACAAGGTGCACTTGAAAAATAAAACCTTTTAAAAAGGTACATTTAGAGTGCTCCACTTACACTTGCTTGAAATACATTTTCTTTAGCGAGCTCCTAATTTGTCACAAGCACACATATTTGTATTAACAGCTCGACAGTGTATTCTTTGTTATCCCTCCCAAATAATATATTCCATCATTAACAGGCCAATAGTACTTAAAGAATAAGCCAACACTGGCCTTCCCTATTTAAGTTTTATTTCAGGAGGAGAGTACCTCAGTGCTTCTGAAAACTTTAAATGGATGTTCTTACTTGTATGGCATCCCTTCAAACTTGTCACTGTTTTAAAGGACAAACTGGAATATATTTCTTAAGGATGGCCTAAGCATACTTTGTGTCTAGCAGCACAAGAAAAGCAGCCAAATGATTTGTTGAAATATCTTTAAAGTCTCCATTTCTATGCTGTAACTTCTGTTCACTCTAGTTACTGTGTACTTACACCACACCAACTGTCACTTAAATTTTTGATCAACTCAGAAATTAAGAATGAGTTAAAAGTGGATACTTGCAGATTGTCTATGAAAATTACAAACTAGAAATGCAAGCAACAAAAATACGTCTTAGAGAAAACTGCACTGTATTTCATATACTAATTTATAGAATTTGGTTTTAAGGTAATATTTTTGTATTCAAAGTAGAAGCCAAAGTATTTAACATGCAGTGCACTTAAGACTGTGAAAGCCACCCAGTCACAGCTAACATCTTTCAACAATTTTCAGTTATACCATATCCACTTCATAAACACCAAATTATGTTTTCCAGCTTTATAAATTAAAGCTGGAGTTTAATTATGTTTGTGTTATCAACAAAAAATATTCTGCAACTACATTGTAATTATCTTTTAATTGACTGTTCATAATGATAAAATGTGCACTTGTGAGGAGTGTGTGTACTTGTCTGGAGAGAGTTCCATTATCAGGTGCTACTTTTACATAGTCAGTTTTCAGATCACAACAGCATTCTAATCATCATAAAGTGATAGGATGATCTTTTTTCAGACACAAGAGTCCTTGTTCTATAAAACACACACATTAGTTGTACTGTTACAGTCATATGTGCCAGAAGCAGTAAGAAATGAATACATTCATACAATTACTTAATTTCCATGTCAAAAATGCACACATATTTTAAATATTGTCTTTCAGCATTCCTTAAATACCAAACATGTTCTATTATTCTTTTCCATTTCATACTCCATATGTATAATATTTCCCCTGACCCTGCAACTCCACAGTAATTACCCCTCACAGAAACACCATAAGCAACTGAGCAACTATATCCCATATCAGCTCAGTGTTATTTAGATAATTTTGATGTGTGAGAAAAACAGTTGTCATATTCCACTAAGTTGTAATTACACTGTAGATTCTAACTAGAAAGTTACCAATCTTCTTTTTCCTCTTGCATCCAAATTTAAAATTTGGATCTAGATTTCTTCCCCAGTTTGAAATAGACAGTATTTTTTCTGTATACTTCTATACTTTCTGTATACTTATAATGTATTCCTCTTGATCCCCATAACATTCAAAGTACTATAGATGTAAAGTATTTGAATTAAGTGATAATAAAAATATGGTATATTGTTGACGTTGATATGATACCTAGTCCATTTTCTTGATCCAAACTCTGTGGTGTTACGATTTTCACACAATTTAGACTTCCTTTGTAGTTAAAATTCATGTAAAGCTCACCTTATAGGTTAGTGTTTGATTTGTTTCACCAGACCTTGCAAAGCAGCGTTTTGCTATTATTTACATTTACCAGAAACCTACCATTAAAACACCAAAAGACCACCAGTCTGCACTCTGCGTATGGCCTCGTCTGTTAACAACTTCTGGTGCCATATATTCCACTGTTCCACAGAAGGAGTAGGCTTTTTTTTCATGATCAATTGATTCCTTACTTAAGCCAAAATCTGAAAGGAAAAAATAATAGTTCCAAAAGTAAATTTTTTTTTAAAACACTCACGGTTGGTAGTTTGACCATAATATGAAATGTTTTGCTTTTATCATTTGTATACACAACCGAATACCAATACGGGAATTACAGGATTCTCCTTCCCTCCCCACATTATCATAGGTCCATAACATCAGATATACTTGTAAAGCAGGTATCTTATGGAAATACTAAGAAATTTCATTTATTTCAAGCTAATTACGCTACTTGCTTCCACAGCTAAATTACCAATCAGTTAAAATTACTTATTTTATCACACTGGTTTATCAAAAGGACAATGCAAAGATTTTACTATGAACAGACATGATCCCAATATTGCAATTTCTTTATTCACCTGTCAATTTGATATGTCCTTCCTCATCAAGCAGGATGCTAAAAAACAGTAAAAAGAATATAAAAAACTAATTAAAATATCTTTTAAGTGTTGTTTCAGACAACACACTGACAACATTTAGGAATAAACAGAAGAGGATACACAAAGACAGGCAGAATTAATCATGCATGAAAATGAATTATTAGATGATACTTTTAGACCACACTTTTTCTTTTCCTTCCATTCTTTCTTTTTAAAGATTAAGAAACAATCAGTTTATCAGACTTTTATTTGACTATTTGATTAAATTCAGTATGAAGTAACATTTATATTGAACATTCAGTTTTGGCCATATGCAGCACACACAGCACTATCATAACTGTTAAAAACAGAGGAGTAGTTCTGTTTCTCTTATACCAGGTATGTTTTCATATGTATACAAAACAGGTATTAATTTGTAATTACCATTTCAAAGGTTGTTGACCACTTCAAATAACATCAAGTAATAAATATTCCCATGTTATACGAAAGGACAGGACTCACAGGCCGTATACTTGGAGCAGGCCTTAGGCTTCCACCTTTTCACTTCAATCACAAGAAAGGTCACACTTCTCCAAGATGCCAACTGTCCTTGACCACCACTGAGTATCACTGCATTGCAAAGCATGCAAAGTATCCAAGAACTGGATTTTGTAACACCCCCTACACAGTGGATTTGGTTCCTCCAGCTGCACTGCACCCTGGGGGTAAGACATGACCCAGGCCCCATCCCCTTCCTTTTCCACTTGGCAGTTTCCACAGAGGGAAACATTAAAGCATGTCCTCAAGTGCCATATGCAAGCATTGCCTTCCTGCCCTCCAGCAGATCAACACTTCCACCCAACTTGGTGTTGTCTGTGGATTTGCTCAGGGTGCACTCAATCCCCTCGTCCAGGTCTCCAGTGAAGATGTGAAACAGGACTGGTCCCAACACAGAGCCCTGGGGAGCACCACTGGTGGCCAGTGTAATTCCATTCACCACCACTGTCTGGGCCTGGTCATACAATCAGTTTTTTACCCAGTGAAGAGTGCACCCATCCACACCATGGGAAGCCAGTTTCTCCAGGAGAATGCTGTGGGAAACAGTATCAAAGGCATAGAATAGCAGAAGATAAGGGGCTAACGTGTATGTCTCAAACACTGAAAGTCATCTAGCTGTGGAGCCACACAGACTGTTGGTAATAACAGATAAGCATTGCTAGGAATAAGCAAGTATTGCTGGTAATAACACGCTGTGAGAGAGAACGAGACGTGCCCAGAGAAGAGGCCATGCAGAGACAGGGCAGCACTTTTCTGGGACAAACATCCTTGTTCTAATTCCTGAAGATAAGCACAACCCAGTACAGCACAAGCACAGGAATGAGGTTGAGAAGTGGGCATGGACCGTAGGGGAAGAAAAGACCACCCAATATCCCCAAAGCCCTCCAACCCATTTCCAGAAAGGTCTGAAAGAACGGACTGTGCATAACAACTAATTTGTATAGAAAATGAGAAACTTACCTTCATGGCAGGGAAACCTATCTATAAAAACATACCCCCACTAAGCCCAGGTGGTGTTCCCCGGACCCTGGATATTCCATCAGTTGGACTGACACTGGAGCCAAGACTGATCTCTTTTTCTCTCCTTCTCTCTCTCTCTCTCTCTTTAATTCACCTTTTCTTTTCTCTCTTCCTTTTCATCTTACCCCTTTATCCAAACCCCACTGTCGTGTGCTTTTATAGTAGGTCAGGAACTAAAATACCAATTTCCATGCCAGGTATGTCATTTACTAATAAAAGCTTGTGACTTTTTTCAGACCCTCTGACTTTTTGTTATTTCTTTCCACCATGAGCATTTACAAATCTTGGGTGCTCCTTTCCCCTTAAGGGTGGGATGTCACAAAAGGCTTTACAAAAGTCTAGGCAGACAACATCCAGAACCTTTCCCTCATCCACTAAGCAGGTCACCTCATCATAGAAGATGATCAGGTTGGTCAAGCAGGACCTGCCTTGCATAAAACCAGGCTGGCCTGGCCAGAACCCCTGGTTGTCCTACACATTACATGATGGCACTCAAGATGAAGACTCCATGACCTTCCCTGACAATGAGGTCAGGATGACATGCCTGTAGTTTCCTGGTTTGTCCTTCCAACCCTTCTTATAGATAGGTGCCACATTCGCCAACTTCCAGTCACCTGGGACCTCCATGGTTGACTTGGACTGCTGGTAAATGATTGAAAGTGGCTTGGTGAGTTCTTCTACCAGCTCCCTCAGTACTCTTGGGTGAGTCCCACCCGGTCCCATGGACTTTTAAGGTTTTAAGTTGCATAGCAGTCTGCTGGCCATTCCATCCTAGATTATGGGGGCTTCATTCTGTGGCGAATCTGTCTTCCAGCTCGGGGGCTGGGTACCTTGACAACAGCTGGTCTTCTTATTAAAGGCTGCGGCAAGAAAGGCATGAAGTACCTCAGCCTGTTCTTCATCCTTTACCACTGTGTTTCCCCTCACAACCAACAAAGGATGGAGAGTCTCCTTGGCCCTCCTTTAGCTGCTGATTTGTACAAATATTTTTCTGTTGTCTTCTGGGATTTCTAACATATTGATAATCCTTTCATCCTTGCTGCTGCAAGGACCTCTATCCCCTAACTCCACTGCTATGGCAGACCAAAGGACCTTGGTAGAACACTGTCCCTCAACGAGTGGCATGATGCCCCCAGGCTTATCTCTGGCTTTGTCCCCATTCCCCTTCAAACAGAGTTTGAAGTTCTCTCAACAAGCCCCTCTAACTCCTGAGCTAAGATCCTTTTACCTCTTTGAGACAGGTGACATCCAACCTTTTAAATGAAAACAGCTCATAAACCTCCCCCACCTCCCTCTGTTCAATTTATACAGTAAATTACTGAAGCTTAACAGTTGGGAAAAAGTGCATAGGTAGAAGTACTACAGAAATGAAATTAATACACTGCATTTCTCACAGAGGAGCCTTACTTTTCTGGTTTTAGGTCCCGGTATATTATTCCAAGACTATGTAGATGGTCTAAAGCAAGTGCTAGTTCTGCCAGATAAAATTTAACATCATCTTCTGTGAACATCACCTGAAAAAGTAACACAAGGTATTTCACAGATGAAATCTGTAAAGATTACACCAGCACCAAGTAAACAATAACAACTCTGGTTTTTCAGAAGGGTTTCTTATAACACTTGAATTCATTTCTACACAAAACACTAGAAAATTGAAATTTCTTGGTTACACAAAAACTAGGATTTTATAACTCACACTATTTCATACTTGAAGTACTCAGACATACTTGAAAAAGGACTTTTAGAGGCAATATATTATTTGTTCTGCAAACCGGGAGATTATCTGCTTCTGACTGTTCAAGAAAACAGACAGACACTTTGTAGTGAAACTGAAATATTTTGGAAGCACTTAAAGAATGTGACTACCTCTTGGTTGGATGGGACCATTTAATTTCCAGACAACAAATGGACAAAAAGAAGTCCAAATATGTGAATTTCATCTACAGAGTTAGAGAGAAGAAAAGTATATGTATCTTGGTTTTGGAAAGACTGTCTCGAGGTACTTTGAGAAAGAAGTTACAGCCATGGTAAAAGGCCCAAGGTGCAGCCTGAGATGTAACTGGAGAAAAGGCAGACGGAAGAGTAAACAAAGTAAACAGCCTATGTAAGAGCACAGGGAGAGTCCCAGGGAGCAATCCCACTTCTTGGATTAGGAAAATAAACTAATCTCTGTTTTTGTTCATTGAAATGAACATATTGTCCCAATATATCAGCTGTTGTGATCACTGACAGAATACATTACAATTCAACTCTTTTGAGACTATAGAAAAGGATAAAAACAAAAAAAGATCCATCATGATTTGATTCTATTTCAGTTACTACTCTGTTATTTTATTTGCTTTGTTTTTAGAATCTAAGACTAATACCTTAAGATAAAGCATACAGGCCTGGAAAAAAGAATGGCAATAGGGAGCAAAGATTAACATTATTATAAAACAAGAGTTAAGAATGGAGAGTATCTTTTCCCCTTAGTAGTTTCAAGAGAGAAAGCAATACTAAAGCTTGTACAAAAGGTTGTTGCTGATGTTACTTATACAAAAGAGCCAATATTTAGTGCAGGCATATTCAAGAAAGGATTATCTCTATTAGAAACATTTAAAAGCTCAAATAATAAAAGATCCCATGAGGAGGATAATACACCCACACTACATTCTTTAAAACCATTGCATGGGACTCGTCTTTCCTAACCTTAAACATCTGCAGACATCTAGCTTTAAATTAATCACTTTTCCCTTTGTAGGCAACAGGAAAAAAGCAATGACTTTTAATTCATCTTATCTATTTCAAAATCACATGGATGGGTATGAGGATGACATTAATAGCATTCAGCATGCCCATTTCACTCACCAGTTATGAACACTTTGCTTAGATTCAGGTACCTATAATGAGTATTTCTCATCTAACCATGTTAAATTTTATTAAATATGAGTGGCTCAAGATGAAAAAGTCATCAGCAGGAAGCCAATATACATTATTTTTTTGTGAATCAAGAATGAACTATGAACTTTAAGAGAAAAGTATCTCAATTTTAGAGCACTAATAACTTATTAGTCATCTGTGGCAAAACAAACAACAAAAGGCAACTTGAAACAGATGGTGTCATCAAAATAAACGTAATAATTTATGTGGTCAGCACAGAAGTAAGGATACAACTACACACAAAGTAAATTCCATTCTACTCTCCTCTTAATAACAATATAGCTTTGCAGTGGTGACCCAGCTGTCCCAGATAGTGCTGTAGCAAAGGAAAATGGAAAGCAGCTACAACTGCAAGTCCAGGCTACCAGATAGACATTGGATAAAATCTCTAGCCTAACAGATATTTGTTGCAAGTTTTTGAACAGGAGTAATGGAAACAAAAACTTTTAAAAAGATGGTGATATATTAGATGTGAACATTTATTTCAGGAATTATAATCAAATTAATTGAGCTAATGAAACTCTTCAAAGTTGTTATTTCCTATATCTACAAAGACATATTACCATCACGACAGAGGCAAAACATTCACTTTTTAAAAATTACTTAAATAAGAGGAATACAATTATCGCTTTTTAAATATTCATACATATTGCAATTTTGCATTCATGGTAAAAAAATAAACTATCTTATCTGACCCTGGATTCTGAATATTAAAATCAGGCATAAATCAGTTAATTTGAACACATTTACTTTGTATACATCCAGGCTCTGAGTCTTATATTTAAACATGGTAGCAATGAGAGAAGAAAATTTTGCCAGGTATAAAAAGCAGCACAGAAAGACTGCTTGTCTAAGACTTTTTTCAGAAATAATGTAAATTGCCATCAGCCCTTCCATGAAGTGACTATTCTATGCAAAAAAAATCCAACCAAACAAAAAACGTACCTGGTTAAAAAGAGATTAAAATTGTATTCAATGAGAACTGAATTTAAAATGTAAACTTTCCTAATACAGACCATTTATAGTTAAATTCTATCAACACACTATTTTTCAAATTAAAAAACTGTACCTCTTTGGATAAACGTGTAAACAAGTCTCCTCCCCTGAGAAAATCCAAAATAAGATACAGCTTCCCTTCTGTTTGAAAAGCTGAAAAGATCAATTAAAAAATTTAAATAACACCTAACTTTATATCCATGACCAGGAAAATAACAGACCAAATATTTCACCCTTAATTTCATTATTGAATTTCTCTTTCTCCTTTGTGAAAAACTGTATTGAAATGAATTAGGTAACTGATTCTCTACCAGGGACCAAGTAAATCCCATGCAATGTGAAAGCAAAGCAAATCACCAATAAAATTTCTTTTAAAATAAACTTTACTTAGGTTAGCCAGCATTTTATTCCCAATTTTAAAGTAAGAAGCCAAATTTAAAAGGACAAACTAGTAACAAATGCACCTTTTAAAATCTCTAGAAACTCAGGGGGAACATTTAACACATTTAGTCTAGTTTGCAGAAGAATGGCAAGTAAAATAGTGAAAGGTACCTAATTTAACCCACATCAGAAACTGAGAGAGACATAAGGTTTAACTATAGGAAAAAACAAACACTAACAAAAAAATACGAACTGAAAAAAACCCCAAACCAAAAGAAACTGGAAACTCCGCTTTTTTTTTCACATGTTAAAAGTACTGATATCCTCCCCCTTACACATAAGTATTCTGTTACAGCTGCTCGTACTATTAAAAATTATAAGGCTAATTTTCACCAATGTTGATGCAGGCGGAATGAATGCCATTGCGTAAGTTTTCTGTAGACTAAACAAAGCAACTGTAAGGAGTAAGTTAAGAAGTGTATGCCATACAAAAGATTAGAGGTTTTGGAAAATAATGGCTAGTTATTAATAGATAACTGCTTTTTAATAACACAAAAGGCTACAGACTCTTAGTCCTTTAAAGATTTAACACTGCATGAAGTCAGTCATGTGCTTATTCTGCATGAGAATTATTACAGAGAAAATCTTTGCATAATTGGGACTTAACACACTAAAGTTCTATAATTTTCTGAACCACAGAGCAAGTATTGGGAACTATCTTGACAAACACACATTTTCATGCTCTAAGAATGAGTTTCTCTGCAACTCACCATAATGTAACTTGACAATAAAAGGATGGTTAACTTCTACTAGGATATCACGTTCCATTTTTGTCCGAACCCGATCTCGAACTACAACAGAAAGTGAGCAAGCAAGATTAAAAAACCAAAAAAAATTATATTATGACTCATATGTTTCCTGATGTACTTCCCATTGTGTCCTATAACATTATAATTGTCTGCAGTATATTGTGTGCAGTATAATTGGCCATTATACTGCACACAGCTGAGAACTGAGAGAATTAATCCACCTTTTTTTCTGACAAATATCTTTATGCATTTTGATTTGCTTCAGTGATTTGCTATTGACAAAACCTAGCACTAAGCTAGGTTGACAAATTTGACAAAAGCACATAAGAAAACATAACCATCCTTCAGTCTGCTCTATACTCAGTTAACCTTTTAAACATTAGAGTAAAACTGCCACAGCTATGTATAGAAAACATTCTACTACTGAAAAGCATAGAGAATTAAAATTATAGCAAAACAAACATAGCATAAATATAATCGTATTATCATAAAGATGTTTATATTGGTTTAACTTATTAAGTAACTCACACTATTAGGATATTAAGGCCTTTACAATTTGGAAGGGAAGTTTTTTTCATTTCCCTTAGCATGAACTTAAAATAAAAATGCTATTGATTCACTGTAGTGTATACTTCAGATTATCTTTTTGATTTTAAGAATGTTTACTGAGAGTAAATGTGCATGGAGAAATATATCAGACATTAGAAGCAGTTGCTGCTCAAGCTGCCTGTGCTCTCCCTCCATGGTGGCTCTGAACAGGACATGGAAGTGCTCCTATTCCATGAGAGATTAAACCCCACCAAGCATCACATGCCAGCAATGCAGGAATACAGGCAGGGTGGTCAGCTGAGCACAGCACCTGCTTCAGCTGTTCTCAACTCTCCTGCCAGCTCCAGTCAGTGCTTGGGTCCCATCTGAAGCTCTGAATCAGCCAGGACACAGACAGGATTCACAACTCTGCACAGGGGAGAGCTATCAAAGTTTGCTTTCAGTGGTTTAAGATGTTGAGTTTTTCTCTTTCCCTTATTCTACATTTTGTTACTGCTCCTTTCACGAATTTTGTGTTTTCCTGAAGGAAGCACCTCAGAGCAATGAAGTCCCACCCAAAGTTTAAGTTGACAGCATTCCTTGTACAGTTAACAAGCCAGAGTTCTCAGATATTAAAACATAAAAAGGCAGGAAAAAAAAAGAGAACAAGAAGCAAAATGGTTTTTAGGCGTTTATCTATCTTTTCCCAGAAACAGGCACTTACAATAATACAGATAGTTGTGAAAAAGTTATATAGATATATTTTCATGAATGAATACAACTATCAAGTTTCCATCTGCCTGCAGAACACATTCCTGAAAATGGAAGCTCATGAAATAAGTGCTCAAACAGAGAGCAAACATCACATTTGAATGTTGACCTTTGCGTCTAAAGCCAATAAAATGTTACAAGATAGTTGTGCAGTTTAACTGTTTCAGCAGTTCATCTGAATTACAAGACTGAAATCGCAGAATACTCATTTCTTTTTTTAAGCAGGTTCAGTTGAGAAAAAAAATGTGAAAGACTTTCAAGTGCCTGCAGCTATGCAACAGTAACATGGAAAGTGTGGGCTTACAAAACTCCAAGCAAAAAAAGCTTCAAGAACTGAGCTCATTTCAGACATTAGCATCAGCCATTATTTGACTTGACATCTGACTTTTGTTTGACTGTAATTTTCATATGCATTCTACCGGAAGCACTGATTTTTCTTAATACATTTGATGCCAGACGCTCTAGCAATGTTTTGGCTCTGTTTCTCTCTCCCCATCATAAATGGGCACTGAAAGATAACACCTTCCATCAGAGTGTATTAATAAACTAGTCTCTGCAGTAAACAAAATTATATGTATACATTCTTAGATTTGCTCTAAACATTAAAAAGTGTGTTCTGGCTAATACAGCTGCATTCCTATGAAAATACTCTCTAATTTTGATTTGCGGATCAGGCACACGGGTTTTCAAGTGTGGTCTTTTTATCTTTAATCATAGAGCACAAGTTAAAAATAACTTTATGAAATAGATTTGAAAGAGCTGAAGAAACACAGACAAACCAAGTAATATACTGTATTATTTAAAAATATAGTATTACAGATATAAAAAAAAGTTGCAATTATGGAAAACAGAATTAATTCCAGTTAATTTCATATTAAAGTTTCAATAGTAACCATAATTTGCTTGCAACTCTGCTCCTCCTAAAACATGAATCACAAGCAAGCAGTGCATGAAAAGCATCTGATAATCCAGATACAAAGTGCTGAGAACTGTGGCATCCCCCTGATGGTGTCAGCTTTCTCCTCAAACCTTTGGCATCCTTGAATTCTTAGTGCCTCAAAGAGTCTCCTTTCCCAACTGAAAGTCATGCTCCCAATTTCAGTATTTATCAGTCTCTGCCATCTCTAGGCAAAACTAGAGCCACAGCTTGGACTGTAATTTTTACACAAGGTTAAACTGCAATCAAAAGGTGATGACGAGAAGCCCTCAAACATCTTAAAAAAGCAACTGCTGAGTGACCTTTGACCAGTCCTGGGCTATTAACAGGCTGGGGAATGAAAGACTGTTGAGGATATTAATGTACCTTAAATGAGTGGAAATCAATTTCAGAAAAATAGGAAGTAAATAATGAGAATGACACGTGCCACAAAACACAAAGGAATCAAAATATAGGAAACTGTTCAAATACACACCCTCTGTAAGAGTTTTAAGTGTGAGATCTGTGACATTCAGCACTAGATCTTAACTGAAAAAACGTCAACATTTTAGCAGAATTTGATAATCCAATGTTTTTGTTCCCTCCATCGTTCTGTATTTTGAGATGAAACTATATGTTAAAACTGAAAATCAGTATAATAATCAATAACATAGGTAAAGCACCAGAAGCTGTTGGAACCATCCCAAAAGTATCATTTCAATTTCAAGACAGTCATGACTTAGAAGAACTTCACACAGACAAAACTACTAAACAATGGCATAAAAGAACAAGCATACATTCTGGTTAAGATACTAGTGAGAAAGATGACTTTCATTTTGATCTATGGTAAAAAATAAGTTATTTCTTTTTTCTTACAGAATTCTCTGAGACAGAACTGGGATTGTGCAGGCTTAAACTTATTTTGTTACTGATAGGATTCAAGATCAAAAGCACCCAGTGAACAGATCAATTCACAATTTGTCTTTGCTCAAGTAACTTAGATGATTAACTTTTTATAAAATACATTCTACATCGCGATCATGTGCCAAAAGTTTGGGGCAAATGTACTGTATATGTCTGTTTTAAAAAAAAGACTAAGTCATGTGCTTAAAACTTCTAGAATAAAACAGACAATATAATGCATGTTTAAATATCATGACCTAATTATAAACTGAGCAAAAGGCATTAACTGTATCCTTGGTGACACACAGCAAAGGAAAAATGGAAGGATATTAAGTTTCAAATAACAGCTCAGGAACAAGTCAGGTGGCAGATGTAACACAACCACTCTATTAACCCACCATCACATAAGGAAAGTTGCATGGGAAGGAACCTGCTTTCCTCTCTAGCTACCAATATGGTATTTTTAATCCTTAATCCTTCCAGGTTTATAACACAGAGCAGTGTATTCTGCTATTTCCTGTTTCAGAGAAGAAAGCTGGAAGACACAATCTGTAGAGCAGCAGCTGTGTAAAAAGCAGGTTTTTTTATACTGTCCCTGATTTTTCTTTTTAATTTTTCTTCCCTTGTTCTAAACAACACTTACCTTTCAAGGTGGCCTTTTTCAATACCTTCATTGCATAAAGCTGTCTAGCATCTGATCCTGAGATTTTTTTGACAAGGAAGACCTGCATTAAAAATTAGAAAGAACTCTTAAAAGAAAATAAAAGCAAGTCAGATTAATGTATTTTGCTATGAAATTATGTAGTCAGTATAATTTCAATGAATCCCAATTTGACAGTTTCAGATTCTGCAAAGCCAAACCTACTTTCATTTTTTTCCTTCTATTCCCTCATTTCATAATCTAAAAGGATTATTCAAGATACTCTGCCAAATTAATTTTGCTTTAACTTAAGTGATTTCAGTGAGTTAAAAAAATTGGATTCTTTCAGACCTTCATACAGATTTGAAACACAAAAATCAGCTTTTTGAAATTAATCTCTAGTTTTATTTTACTGAAATTCATAGGATGGCACAGCAAATGTGCTAATAAAAGAATTTTCAGATATGACAATAAATATGTGAACAAAATTTGATCCAGAAACCTATATGAATCAATGTATAACTAAATAACTTTCAAAAAAACCCCCTAGTGTTGCATGTACCAATAAAAGACAACCAATTAAAGGGTGTTTCATTTCCTTCTTCAGTATCATGGGATTTCTTGACTGGTATTGTTTTTAATACCCTCAACACAAAATTAATTCCAGTACAGACAAATTTTAAATTTAGAAATGAAAAAAATAATAAAAAAAACTGTCACAGTTTTTCTGGCTATGTACATGTATAGATACATGTTGTGGTACATGAGAAAGTTAAACACATTATATGATATCAGTTTGATGTCTGTTTCTGTGCCCAGTTCTCACTTATGTTAACATCTCTTCCATTACCCAGAACATCATCAAGAGACCTTGAAAAGCATGCAGATTTACTTTTTTAAAATTAAACGGGGAATAGTGACATCTTCACAAATTATTAAAAAAATGATTTATGGATTTAAAAAAAATAATAATTTTTTCATAAAGGCTAAGACAACTGAGGACAAGACTGGCATTTTTGCAGAAATTTGAGTCAGCTGGACAGTTTAATGTTTTTGGTTTTTTAAAACTCATATTCCCCCTTCTCCCTCCCTGTACTGAATTTAGTATTATCAATAAAATAAAAGTGATTGCTGAAATGATCTTTATTAGCTTACTTTTCCCTGCCTTTGAATGATTTACTTCTTGTGATCTGAACATTTTCAAATAAAAACTTGGTTTTAATTCTGGATTAAATCAAACCTTTAGAATCAGGTTTCTCAGTGAATTCTTACTAGTATGAGTATAAAATTCTATAGTTTCTAAGCACCTAGATTTCCAAACTTAAATGGAACAAAAACATGACTAACAGGAACTTACTACTGCCAAAAGAGAGTTGGACCTATTTTCCTAATTTTCCCCCATAGCTTAGGTGGATTTTTTATATGCTAGAGCTGAACATCACATTCAGAACTGCAATTACGGCTGAAAACGGATGTAAAAGCTGTGTTGTCTTGCCTTACATATTCCATTCAGTCTTGATTATTGGTCTTGCCATGTGAACTTAATGTTTTGCTTTCAAGTTGGATTTGGACAACCAGAAGTATAAAGAATGTATGCCTAGTGAGATCTCAGTACTCATGAAACATTGAGTCTTTAACAGATGTTCAGAAAAATATCAAGGTACATAGCACCTTGACTAAATTATGACAGATAATGAACGTGACTGGGGTGTATCACATTTGCTTCGGTAGCCATTATTGCCTAAAATTTGTTGATTACAATTGCAACATGCTACAAAAACCAGCTTCTGTACTAGCGATGCCCTGCCATTAGCAAGTGTGAGAGACTGAAATATTACAGTTTATGACTTAAACTTTTGAAATGAAGGACTTTTAAAACTGTGTTGCAAAAGCTGCAGAGAAGACACCGCACCCTGAGTGGGGCCCTACCTGAGGCCTTACACTGCTCGCTGATGAAGATAAAATAAAAGTAACAGCCCAGGGCTGGGGACATTCACAAAGCCTAAGCTTAGCACCTCCAGGGTGGAGACCACAGCCCCAGGGCTATCAGCTGCCAGGCCTGCACAGACCCTCGCACCAAAGGGTGGGGGGAGAGAGGCTTTGGGTGTGTGCTGGAAAAGCCTCTGGTCAGAGGCACAGTGACCCCTCATCCTCCACTGTGCAGAGCCCAGCTGAGGGGCCCTTCACCCGGGGAAAAGCCTATCCGCAGCAGAAGGGGTGACACGGCCCAGCAAAGGGCCCCCCTCACACGGGTCCCCAGACCCTGCACCAGAGCACCAGAGATGAGATACATGGGCGTTCCCACCTGGCCCAAAGTGTGCATTAATCCATGGGACTCTTTACTCCTGGGCGTGTGGCGGCGTGCGGCCACGTGGCCATGGCGGCGGGGGACCCTCACCACCAAGAAGACCAGATGGAGGGGAGCAACGAGACGTCGCTGAAACCCCTGGATGGGTGATATGCTCCCACCTAACCCTGTCACCTCTCCCTGTCCCCCCACCCCCCACGCACACTTCTTTCTCTATGTCTTTCTTTCTCTCTTTCCTTCTCTTTGCCTATTTTACTATTAAATAAAATACATCGATTTTTTGGCACCAGCATTTAACCTCGTTTGGTTTTAATCTCCCTTTTGGGAATATTTTGAAACCTCTATAAGTTCTTTCCAGTTTATGCACAGAGACTTAGTTTCCTCTGCTCTTCTGGGCTTAAACCAGATCGCAACAGCAAGCAACAAGGAATACTTATCAAAAAAACCTTTCAACCCTCACCCTCTCAGGTAAGAAGAGTAGTTAGAGGAGAATGACATTCCATTTTAACAGTGAGTACCCAATTATTTCATACCGAGCCATTTTTTCTATTGAACTTTGAAATCCACGTATCATGCAAACATGAAAAAAAATTACTGCTTTAAAAAGATCTGCCACGATTACAGTGCCTAATTAGCACTAATTTAGAAAGAAGTTTTCACTTGCAACATTGCCTTAATGCAAAACCATAGCTGTTCTAAATATTTCACTGCCAATAATCAATGCTATATTCTTGAACAATTGGCTCCACAAGAGTTCAGTTACCAACCTTTCCAAAGGATCCTTGTCCTAGTACTTTCAGAAGTTCAAACTGTGAAGGGTCTGCTTTCTCATGTCCTTCCTTTACATGGTGAGTTATTGCAATTTCTTTGATACTTCCTTCTTCCTGGCAGAGGGAAGCAGAGGAATAAATTTAGATTAATGGTTTACAAATGTTTACAAATTCACAATATGTTGAAAAATACCAGTGCCACTGAACCCAATTAACTAGACGATCCCAAATATAGGCAAAAAACCCTTAGCAATGCTATTTGCATAATTAAGACAGACAGGACTAGTTCAGTAACAATGTGGCTTAAACTTTCAGAGATGCACCAGGATCCAGACAATAGGAGAGCTGACAAAAGTCAGCAATTCCCAAGTTTTTTCTTTTAGGCCCATATTATTGGGTTCATATTTCTGTTCCAGATTCGCAATCAGTTAGTGGAAACCAATCTTTTTAAGAATTTAATCCTCTTAAAGCACACCTAGAGTGCATCAAATGGACCAAATGTCTTTGGAAAGCCTTCCTTTTAAACACTTGAATGAAGACCACTATGCTGCAGCAATTCACCTTTATAAGACAGTGTAAGACTTAAGACATTTCCACGCAAAGAGACACTCGCCGCCCCCACTTCAGCAGCAGCATACCTGCCACTGAGAAATTTCTGTTGAAGAAAATACCCTGCGTTTCTTCTCAAGGAGAGTCTATCCTATAAAAGGTGCCCAGTGTTCATGATTTCCCCTTCTGTGAGAAACTGGTCACCAGAAAGCTCTAAGCAGCAGTGAATCTTATCTTTTTGTGCTCTGCGCTTGATTCAGAGTTTTCTGCACTGAATTTGAAAATCCCCTGAGAAGTGACACTCCTTGCCATACAAGGAAAGAATTTCAGAACTTATCAGCAACAAGTAAGTAAAAAACCTGCATTCTCGTTAATGTCATCTGTAGATCTATCTAGACATTACATGCAATCACATCTACTCTAAGTTAACACACAACTGACTGTTAGTTAACATACAGAAAGCAATATACTATCTGCAATTTTAGCTTCTTGTTCATTCTCAATTTCTTCTATGGATTATAGTGAATAAATAAATCTGAGCATACTTTACATCTATTTAATGAGGAACCACTAGACCTGTTTCATAGAATTGCAGACTGGTTGACATTGGAAGGGACCTCTGGAGATCATCTTGTCTAACCCTAAACCCCCTGCTCAAGCAGAGCCACCTGCTGCGGTGCATGTGGTGGTGGCCACTGCGGCCGAGCAGTTGGGAGACTTGTGGTCAGGCCTCCAGGACACAGAGGTCTAGCTCTCACCCCTTGGTTACAGCGAGTTCCCATGTTCCTAACAGGGTTTAGCTTTCATGTTTTAAGGTTATCGGTTTAGGAATTCTCCACCAAATATTATGTATCAGTTCGTGTTTATGCATTTCCCTTAATTGCTTATGTATTGGTTCTGGAAAGTTCGTTTTTCTTTGATGCCTCATTGCTTGGTTCATGTAATTCCCTCCCCTAAGTTACCCCCATTGGTCATTCCCATGTTGTGTCCTCCTCCTCAGTCAATCCCGATTGGTTGTTTCCCTTTGTTCCACCCCTCTCTGCCCCCCAGCTAAAACCCTGTGTTCTCGCTGATCCCTTGCCCTTTGTCCCTGGGTCCTTCAGCCTGGTTTTTATTCCTGGACCCTCCACCTGCAATAAACCAGCTGGAACCTATAGAAAGGCCCCTCTCTCATCCTTCGCGTCTGCCGACGCCTTTCTACACCCTCGTTTGGGGCTTGCTCCTCGGGAAGGAGCCAGCATTCAGTCTGCTTGCTGCAGCAACACCAAGGACACCTGCAGCTGGATGCTGTGCAGCCTCGGGCAGCCCCCAACAGTGTCAGCCACCCAGAGACAGTTGTCCAGGACCTGACTATCTCCATGGATGGTGACAACCTCCCTGTGCAGCCTGTGCCAGGGCTCAGTCAGCCTGACAATGATAGTGTTTCCAGATGTTCAGCCAGAAACTCCTGTATTTCCCTTTTTGCCCATTGCCTCTAGCCCTGCCACTCGGCAGAACTGAAAAAAGCTCTTTGCACCCTCCCTTCAGGCTGGTCCAACGTCATTTCATCATTGTGAATCCATGTTGAATAACCCCAGCTACGTTTTTGTCCTTCATGTAAACAGAAACACTTAGTTTTCCCATGATTCTCCTGGGGGTTAAGGCCTGGCTGACAACCCTGTAGTTCCCTGGACCCTCCTTCTTTGCCCTTTTTGAGGATAGGAGTTGACATTTGCTTTCCTTCAGTCCTCAGTCACCTCTCCCAGTCATCATGACAATTAGAAAATAATCAAGAGTGGCCTCACAGTGACAGCTGCCAGGTCCCTCAGCACTCATGGGCATCCTGTCAGGGCCCACAGATTTAGGTACATCCTGTTTGCTTAACTGTTCTCTAACCTACCCAGAGGCAGTACCTGAGGGAATGGCCTGAAGTTGTGTCAGAGAAGGTTTAGGCTGGGTATCAAGAAAAGGTTCTTCACCCAGACGGTGGCTGGGCACTGGAACAGCCCCCCCAGGGAAGTGGTCACAGCACTAATCCCGACAGAGTTCAAGAAGCATTTGGACAATGCTCTTGGGCACATGGTGTGACTCTTGGTGATGGTGCTGTGCAAGACCAGGAGCTGGACCTCAGTGATACTGAAGAGTCCCTTGCACCTCAGGATATTCTATGATTTTCCTCCAAGAGTATGTCTTCCTTGCTCCAGTCTTTCCCTTTACCTATATGCACCAAAATGTGCACTAATTAGTTATAGTGATAGGTTAGTAGAGGCAGAGTTCTAAAACTGTGTTTCTAAAGCACTCATTTGTAAGTTTTTCAAGCATTCTGCAAAATTTATGTGCGTGAATTAGTGCTGAAAGTATCCTTTTGCATCTGCTCATTTCAGAATTACATATAAAGGCATAGCAACTGTCCACTCAGGTCACCATGTTCCAACACACACTTCTCCCAGACTGACGATTCTTTTTCAAAAGATTCTTTTTTCAAAAGCTTACAGGCAAAGTTGGAAACAAGCTGCACATAAGAAATCCTGAGCATGTATGTGTGAGAGTCTGTATATATTAAAAAACTCCAGCACATGATCTGGAATAATGCACAGAACATGCTGGCAACTTTTAAAATTAGGGACTGAAAGAAGATACTTTAATGTGAAGAATATCGTTTTAAGAATAGTTTAGAACACCCAAGACAAATCCAAGATGACCAGAAAGTTTAGGTGCCTGTTTCCATTTTAAGACAGCCAAAATTTTGCATGTGTGTGCACACAGGCATGCTGAGTATTCCACCTAGTAACCTAAACTTCTTTGTCTTTTCAGGAGAAAACGCTACCATCATTGACTCCAGACTGAACATTTACAGAGTCTGAAAGAAATATTGTTTCCTTTTACTTGTCAAAGGAATAAATTGCTGGTGGGCATTTTCGGTTTTATCTTTTAAATTAGTATGTGATCAGTTGGATCACATACTACTTAAACCACCCACTGAATCTTAGAGAATCCCAAGAGAGGAATAGAACAGCTCAGCAAAGCAGACTGCCAAATACAGATCACTTCAGATACTTTGATCCATTTCTGCATAACTGCTTTATCTATTTGCTCCCTGGTAATCTTGGGAAAGTCAAAAACATGTGAAACAGAACTTTCTCAAAACTTTTTTATCTACTGCCTCCAGGGACACAAAGCAGTCAGGTGGACATAAGAAGGATATAGAACTGCTGGAACGAGTCCAGAGGCGGGCCGTGAAGTTGGTAAGAGGACTGGAGCACCTCTCCTATAAAGATAGGCTGAGAAAGTTGGGGCTGTTCAGCCTGGAGGAGTTTTCATGGAAACCCCATAGGAACCTTCCAGTAGCTGAAGGGGGCCTACAGGGAAGCCAGAGGGGGACCCTTCATCAAGAACAGTAGTGATAGGACAGGGAGTAATGGGTACAAACTGAAAGAGGGGAAATTTAGGTCAGGTAAGGAATTCTTCACTGTGAAGGTGGTGAGATACTGGAACAGGTTGCCCAGGAAGGTTGTGGATGCCCCAACTCTGGCAGTGTTCATGGCCAGGCTGGATAAGGCCTTGAGCAACCTGATCTAGCGGGAGGCATCCCTGCCCAGGGCAGGGGGGTTAAAATTAGATGACCTTTAAGGTCCCTTTCAACCCAAACTCTTCTATGATTCTATATTGCTTTAAAAGCATTACAACACTCAAGAAAAACAAGAAAACAAGAAGAAAATATATTAACTTGCTCTCTATACACAAACAAAAATTATTATTTTTGAATGCAATGCAATGATTATGCAACCAACTTTCCAGTGGTTATTTTGAGCACCCTCTATAAACCAAAACAAACCTCAAACCACCACTTCACATTCCTGATACCAAGAGAATATTCCCAGACTTTGCATTTTCTCAGGGCTCAGATACTCTGCAGTCCATAAAAGGCAGACCTAATAGAACTCTGTTTTAAACGAAAAGGAACTCAAACAATATCCAACTTCAGTTTGTCCATAACAGTTGTTTGGGAGCAAGATTTATGATGAGTGGTTGCCCACAAATTTGCAGTTTCCTTTTCTGACATAACTGCTGAATGTTTGTTATTTTAACCTGAACAGTGTTCTGCAAATGCAGTTAAAAATACAAAAGCTAAGTCTTTTATATAAACACAAATTATATGCAGAGGTAATCAACCCTCACTATCTACCTGAATTAAAATACAAGTCTTACACATTGTAGAAAGAGATGTCTATTCTCAACCAACTGCGCTAATTACATCAGATGATAGATGTCATCTTACAGTAAACTGGAAGAGAAGCCAGCTGTCCATCTGGTAATGAATTTTCTGATCATCCCCTGATACTTGGTAAAAACATTTTTCCCGTGTGATGAATTCAAAATAAATAAGATGCTGGAATACTTGGGTCCTCCTCTCATTTCTTCTATTCCTTGACAACCTTCACGCAAGTATAGACAGTCACTCACCAGTTGCAATGGTGGGGTCTTCCTTCCAGTTACAACTACACCCTGCTGCCTACATTTTATTTCTGTTGTTTATAATCTTGGAAAGCTCCCTTTTCTCAAGTGTTTTACTGCAGCAAAGTCTAAATGAAAGTCTCAAGACATGATTTCCTCTTCCAGGCACACAGTTGTCTCAAAGCCTTCTTCACACTACAAAGTTACATTGTCTCAGAAAGCCATTTAAAAAAAACCCAAAACAACCATGTTAGTCAACTTTAAGTGGTTGCTACTGGCTTCCACTACAGTGAAACTAAATACAGAATACAAGGAAACAAACAGGTAACAAAAGAAGGTAACATTAGTCTGAGTTCCCTTAACAACGTAATAGTGTTAAATCAACACTGGCCTAGAAGGGAAGCGAGTGACAAACAAGTTTAGGTATGAGTTTAAAACACCACTGTTCCAGAATAATTTCCTGTACTGATACAGTCTGCAAGTCAGACTTATTCTGGGCAGTATCTCAGTATAAGTAAGCTCTTAGTAATGTATCTCACAATATATGTCTATGCACAATAATGCATACATATATATAGGAAAGAACACCAAATGGACCATATTGCACAGACAAAATCTGAACGAAAAGCTTTAAAAGAAAACAAAAAAGTGGATTCTGCAACACCAAGGGCAACTCATTTTTCTCTTAAGGAATCAGCTGCAAATGGGAATAGAAAACATGCTTGCCAGTTAAAAAAAAAAAAGGACATCTTCTAGGGAAGCAGTGAAAAACTTTTTAATCATTATTAGGCTATAAAAATAATAGCCTAATTATGTTGCAGGGAAAAAACAGTAGGTACTTAATGAACATTAAACACTGATTTTGCTTCTAGTAACTGAATTTACGTGAATTTCCTTTACCTTCACTGTTTAATTCAAGAGTAATTTAACTCTGCTGGAACATAAAATACTTGTATTTGTTTCTGAGATCTTATTACAGGAACAACTATTAGATAATGCGTTAAAAGGAAACCAGACTTCAAACCCTAAAGGAAGTATAAGCAGAGTCTTACTAGCTACATGTTTCTCAGTAGTAATGAAAAAGCCCAGAAAAGCAAGAGAAAAACATGCGTTTATCTATACATAGACTCTTACGCAATTTACTCCTTAGAATTCTGAATTTTCAGTAGGAGACCTGAAATCTGCTCTGTTTAAGAGCTGTGTGGCATAAACTCATCAGTGCAGAACACGATGTGAGTTATCTGCAGACCTTCTTCTGAGCAGTATGTTCCAGGGACAGCTGAAAAGCTGCTCTAGGACTGCTAAACTGGGCTCTGAACTGGTATCTAGGAGAACTACCAATAAAATCCAGAATACCATCGTGACACTCACTAGTATTTAAATAGAACTCAAAAAATGGAAGCGTTCTTAGTCTACAAATTTTATATTAAAAAGGACAGAGAAACAATCAACTAAAGATTAAAATAATTTTAAAAAATATATAAATATATGCTCCAATAACTGCAAAATAATTCACAAGGAAACAGCTCTGACTCATCTAAATAGACAGCACAGGATCAGATCTGTGCTCTTACTTGTAGCAGGAAGAGCAAAGCCATTCAGAATAAGGAATATTAGCACATCCAAACACCATAGGAGTCTCACTACACCTAAAATTCTCAGTCCCAGCTTCCTGAAAAAATGCATAAGCTAAGTGTGAACATGCATGATGACAAGTGCTTGGCAAAGAAATTTCAAAATATTTGGACAAAAATAGGAAATTCAGCAAGAAATTACTCTTAAAGAGGTGTAAGAATTAGATTAATTAACTTAAACAGAACATCAAAGAATAAAATGCTATGTCACGTATGGAATGCTTACTTAGGAAAGGTATTCCTGGAAGACAGATTTCTCCTTTTCTAGATACTCAAAATTATGGGAGTATGAGTAGAAATATTTTAAACACTTAATAACAGCATATTTTTGATAAGTTATTAAAAGAATAATTAGTTCATCCGTTTCATGATGAGTGACAACAACTTGAGTACATACTTTTTAATATACTGAAAGTATAAGTGAAAATTATGATATGCACAAATTACTCCAAAGGGAAAAAGCAGCAGCTACCTAAAAAATGTAAACTTTTAGTGCAATAATAATAATAAAGGAAAGGTGTATTTAAATTGTTCCTACACACAGATGACATTTTAAGGGGTGAAAATTCATGAAGTGACATAGAATTGGAAAAGTAAGAAAAACAGGGAAACATTTTCAGCTTCAGACATTCAAACACAAAGGTCAAATAGAATATGACTCTAAACTGGGCCCATCCTGAACAGAAAGACTGACTGCGTAGTCTCTGCTGTCAGCATCAGTAAAATTAAACAAAACAGTTAACCAAAAGCAAGATACCCTAAACTAAGATCCCTAACAAAGATATGCATGCACAAGATTGGGGGTTGGAAGGGTCCAGGAAGATTTTATTTGATTATAATAGTGTGGGGTTTAAAAAAAAAAATTAAAAATCTTTCTGGTTAACTATGCAGAGAATAACAGAACACCCAGCAGGTTTAATTTATCACATCAACAGCAAAGATAGGTATGTGCAGTACATGCTACAAGTACCCACAGGATTAAGGCTTTTTAAAAGAACATTCTATTTATTTTTAACATGTTGAAACACTTCAAAAGGATTTGCATTCTTTTTTTTTTATTACTCTGAGGCCTGTTATTGTGGAAAATGGATGTTCTTATTTGATGACAAAAAAGGAATAACAGCAGCTAAAGGCTAAACAAAATAAATGGCTCCTTCACCATACCCGAGTTCCACATGGAAGCTTCTAACAAATTCAGAAACAGATCCCTGAGAAAGTAATCTTTATAAAAAGCTGATTTAGAAAATCCCTCAAGTCATTACTGCGTGAGACATGTGATGAATAACTATCCTATCTTGAGTCCTTTGCATCAGGAAGGGGATATTGAAGATAACACACAACATCCGCATGCTGTTACAAGAAGGGACTCAAGTGAGTGCAAAACAAGGCTGGCTGCATGTTCACCTTCCCACAAAATGAACATTACCCAGATGAAGGTGAAAATCTCCTCCGAAGTGTAGTGAATTTCAGCTGGCAGATGACTAAATACTGATCAAAGAAACTTCCCCTCTGAACACTCCTGGATATACAAAATACAGCAAGAAATAAAACACCAAACCTGTACCATTGGAATAAAAGGTTTCATGGTTGATGAAAGTAAAAGGCCACATACCAATCCCTTCTGCTTTTAACAGAGATGGAAGTTATGAAATAAGGGACATTAAAAGGAACAAGGACAAAACATTAACCTCACACTTGTTTTAAATAAAACCTCAGAATTTTACAACACAATTTCTGGACAGAAAGAAACCCCTGTAGTATCTTTGCTTTAAAAACTGAGAAAAAATTGACTATCAGTAGGATTTTAAATAAGCTGCCATTTTCTAGTAAGAAGCACACATGACTAGGACAGACGAGGCTATACATACTCAAGTTCATCAAAACCCAGTGGGAGGGAAATCTGACACATGCAACAAACCCTTGATGGGTCCAGTAATCATGAAAGTTCTTCCTGGACAGCAAACATTGTTGACATGCTGACCAAAAACTGTAAAAATGAGGTTACGACTTTGACTTAAGGTAAACATTAGATAAAAAGATTAATAAATTTTAATCTCAATAAATAATTAATAACTTTTATAATAGCTAAACCATTTTAAGTAACTGCTAGAGAAATTAATTTAAATACTGATAATCCTGATTCCAGCATTATCCAGGTTTTACCTTTACCTGTTAATTCTGTACTGGACTTAACAGAGTAAAGAACGTGCAAAACAGAACAATCTTTGACATAGAGTTACTTACAGACTTAAGTCTTAGTTATGACTTAATTTCCTCCTTAAGAATTTTTTCATATTTTTCACTATAAAGTAAATTTCTAGCTCCTGTTCTTGTAAAGCCTTCCCTGAATAATTTATTTTTACTACTTGATTGTTCACGTTATTATGGAAGCCTCTGAATCACTGATTTGATGCTGCACATAGAGCAATAGCCCCCACACTTCCAGCCACAATCCTCCTGCAGTGACCACAGCTGCTAAGGGACCAACCATGGGACTGTGTTTAGTGGTACTGAGAGTCCTTCCAAGAGTCACTGCCTGACAAGTCACTCACACAAACGGTGCAAGATTTTGTTCTTAGTAAACAATTTAGCATTTAACTGTGCCAATATTGTGGCTTTAATATTTCTTTTAAACAGACCTTATTAATACATTGAAAAAGGTTGGTGGGATCCCTTCAGAAACTCTTTAGGGAATTATTTCACCAATATTTTCTGTTTAAAATCACATATTATAGTAATTTTAGTATCTATTTTATATGGAGATAATTAACACATGAGAAACAACCAGCATCACCATTAGGAAAGATCACAGTTCTGGAACTTCAACTTATATAGTCAGGAATCAGAATGAGAGAAAAAAACCTCCTTTTCATAGCTTAAATCACAACAACTAAGTCAAAACCATATTGCCCATATTGGTGAACACCTCCCTCAAACATCGGCCATTTTTCAAGATAAGACCACAGTCCCAAAATCAGTTTATGCTGTTGACCAAACAATTTTCAAAAAAGCAAATCCAACGAATAAAGAGCTAATTGCACCCTTATTTTTCTCTTAAAAAATGTGCAGCAGCAAAGATACTGCTTTTATAATTTTTCATTTGTTAGTATCGATTATGTAGCAACATAGATTTTCCCATTTTCGTTAGGGAAGTAGCACCCCTACTGAGTTGTTCTCACCCCTCCCAATCTCTTTTCAGGAACGTTTTGCTTCCTTTGGACAAGTGCACGCTCCTGAGGCACATGTACATTCAGTACAAGCAAAGATAAGGCTGAAAACAGAAAAATGGATTCCCCAGCAATTTACTTAACACTGCTCCATGGTTGGTTATAGGTTTCCTTTTACTACTTTGTTAGCCTTCAGTGTACTGATAAGAGCTCTGCTGGACATGGCTGTTTGGCAAAATATTTGTCTGTCACAGGCATCATAATGTTGATCCCCATAATCAAATAAACCATTCCTCAAGTACTGACTGATATTAAACCTTGGTGCTGAAGTTACATAAAGCAGTTATGTCTTGTAAGGACAGTAAGCTTACTGGATATCAAGTGATTTTAAAAGGATGACTCAATGTTGGCACAGCTCCCCAGCTCATATACAGAATTTCCTTTTCCTCCCCCTCCCTTGAGTCAGGAAGTCTCCTAGATGCATTTTTACTTTCCCAACTTGTTATGAACATAGGATGCATTTCCAGCATTATCTGCAGAAATGAAACTATCCTTTTGAGCTATACTTTTTGAAGTAATAAAGAGCCAACCAACTGAAAACCAATTACTTTTACCTCTTGTATTAGAGGTTACAGAAATCTTCATTAAGGCAAAAATGGGAGTTAAAAATGTGAAGAGTGCACCAGTCTAGGTATTTTTAAATATCTTCGACACATTTTGTATACATTCATACATTCCATACTTTTTATTCTCCTACCTTTAAATTCAAAACTACCTTAAAAATAAAACTCACAGTCCCAAAGTACTTCACAATCTCCCATTACTTTGGTAAGCAGTGTTAGTGAGCTAAATCTTGGACTAAAAGCCATTCCTTATATCTGTGACTAATATTCAATTTGAATCACTTAATAGAACTAACCACTACTTATATGCTCATACACAAACAATTGTTCTAAAAAGCTGATAAAAAATTCTGCTTCTGAAGTAGCAATTATTCTAATACAACAAAAAGCAAAGCACTAGCATGCATAAAATTAACCCAAGCTGACCTAAGGATGTTCTGTATATGTTGTCTGTTTTACACTACTACCAAAGAAAAGCAAGTGTAGAGCAGAAGTTCTAATTAACATGGACGTCTGAAGTCAGAAATACAGGCTTTCACAGTTTATGTCTTTGCTTCTTTTTAAAAGATGGAAAAACTTACAGTTTCAACTAACATCAAATCGCTTGTTGCAGAGAGCATCTACTGTTTTACCTGATAGCAAGTAAGATTTCCTAAAAGAAAACTCCATTTGTAAATGTTTCATTTCAGGGTCTGTTTTTGTGGTTTTTTTTTTTTTTTTTAGTTCTTAAATTGTTAAGTCTCTCAGAGAAAAAAAAATTGTAGAGAAAATAAAGAAAAAAATTGTATTTATTCCTTACTCTTGTTCTACTCTTTTTCATTTCTGGCTTTTTACTGTAACCATTTGGAGATCTAGGAGGACACCTACGTCTGTATTTGTTCCACGTATCCAACTCACAGAATGAATACTGCAGACCTGGTTACTGAGACAGAACTCCTCCCATTCTTTTGGTTGTACAGATGAAGCAAGATAGGAGTTTGAAGAATGAATCCTGTCCCAGAGAAACAAGCCAGAGTACAGGTAAGGCCCCACAGATAGATGTGGTTCACCAGGCTGGGAGTGTAATTCTATAAATGCCTTCTTTCCTTAGAATGAAAAAATAAAAGGACAGGACAAGAAGGAGGACACTACCCCTTCCTTCCCAAAGGAACTCTGCGCAGTAGGTTGTTTGGCAGGTAAGCTGAGGAATTCCTGTAAGCATTTTAAAAGCTCAATGTCACCAAAAGCAGTTTTGCAATGCAGCTCTCTTTTGATCAAACAGCACAAAATTATCTCATGAACTGAAATGTGCTCGTCAGCATTGGAAAAAAATACTCATTGGGTGGGACTTTCATTTCCCAGTAACTGTGATATAAGTTTTTTTCCTACTTGGTAAGCACTAACATTTCAGAGCATTGCAATTAAAAAAAACTAATTAAACGTTAAAAAGCCCCAAACTATTTAGATGGAAAAATAATCCATAGGCATATTCAGCACTAATTATGAAAGATACAAATCCTGTTTTATTAGCATAATTTCCTAAGCATATGCCAAAATCTATATGGGCTGAAAACCTTTAGTTTGGTCAGCAATATCTAGCATTTTAAAATGAACAGAATGTTAAAGACAATCTAATCAACCTGCTGTAAGGAGATAAAAGAATGTAATTTTTGGACCAAATTTCTGAGGAGTACCTTTCATGTTGCCCATGGAAAAGAACTGTAATTCAGTACTATGAGTTGATAAATATTTATTTTACAAGGTTTACATTAAAAAAACCTCTTGATTATAATGCAACCTATGTTCTGTTGTTTTACATACATGTCTTGTTCTGGTGTTTCACTTATGGCAAGAAAATTCCATTTCATTTTTAAATACACATTGCAAAATTTAAACCAGTACACGGGCTAGTAGGTGGTAAATTACTATTGCTTTTACAAGTTAATAGACCTTCACTTAAGATGTTATTATACAAGAAGGTCATGGGGTTTTGGGTTTTTTACCCCCTTATTGAAAAGTATTTGCAGACTTGCAGGAGGATAAATGTGAAAACTGATTTGACTTCCAACAATAAAATGTTCTGTCCCATTTCATGTTTACATGTATTGTTAAATAGTTCAGACACAGTGCTTGGGATGATTCAGTACTCCACCAGTAATTTTTCTCCACTTAAACCAAACTTTTTAATGCTTAAACAAGACAAACTATATGCTCAACAAGACAAATTATACAAATTAAACATTTGCTATGACTAAATTATAATTTAAAAGTTGAAATAACCCTAACACTGTTATGCAAGCATAACTACTCTTCATATCATTTCAGAAGTAATTTTAAGGTATTAGTAAGCCTGAGTTACATTATCACCCCACAAAACCTTATTTTTCAGTTTAAAGTAATACCTGAAGATGTAACTATTAAAAGAACTACTAAGTATTAAAAATACAAAATTTTTATTAAAAACTTGACTCTCAGTGAGAAAACATATAGCTAAGTTCGTATTTCAACACCCCCCACCTCCCCCTGAAATCTAAGTTTTACATTATTTACATACAGGTAACCATTTCCTAATAAGGCTAAATTATCAGCAGGTATCTTAGTAACTTCTACAACATACGAATAAACCACAGACTTTTTTTAAAGAAATACAAAACGTTTTGTTTGCAAACAACTCTGATCGCTAAGCCATGAAAGACTAAAACTGCTCTGAAATCAGAAGTTTAATTAAAGTAAAACTTCCCCCTTTCCCCCTTATTCTCTTAAATAAGAAACTAAGCTCACCCGAACAGAGCGAACACGCAGAGCCAGAAACTTAAACATGACTAAGAAACCATGATGTTTGGATTTTCTGACTGAACGATCATAAGTCTAGCAGGGAAGACCAACCCTGGCGTTTTTGCTGTGACCAGCTGTTCCGGCAATTAGAAAATTTCCTGTCAGGCAAGTCAGACACAGTTGGGGGGTGGGGAGTGAGAAGGGGGAAAAAAAGGTCAAAAAAAAAAGAAAAGACATAAAAAAAGGACATTGATTCCCCACACACACACAGCTGTGGTACAGAAAGACTGGGCAGCAGTGGTAGTCATGTTGCTGATGCTTATAGAGATCAGCACAGGAAACTTAAGCAGATTGCCTGATAGCAACAGGCTGTTGCAGATGTTACTGATTTCTGGTTCCCAGAAAAGAACAAAAGAGACCAGCATCTATTTCAGAAATCACACTAATATGCAACATTTCACTGATTAAGCACAACAGCAAGTATTTTAAGTCCTATATGATAATTGTATTTTTATGAATTTAACTTGACAAAATATTTTAAGATCTCACACATCACTACCTTTTAGACTTCAATGCAGAGGATGCCTAAAGATTGTTTTTATTTACTAGAGTTTAGTTAGAGGACCAAAATGACCTTGTGCCCAGTCCTTTGAAATTCTGCACATAGAAAATGCTACACAGATGTTCTAGGCCAAGGCAGACTGCAGAAATATTTCAATTGGATTGCCCAGCTCAAATGTCTGACTTATACACTAATATTGTATTGCTCTATAGAGAGTGAAAGATTTCTTAAAGTAAAAAAAAAAACCCCTACGCTTTCTTTCCATGTTTAAGAAGCCCCAAACACTTCAAATTTCTAGGAATTAGAATTCAATCTAATTACTTAAAAGAGTAAAAGATTAAGTTTTTAATGGATCTCCCTAGATTTAGAATGGGAGATATTCTTCTGAATATTGACACTATCTTTAGCTTTTTTGATATTTATTAAAACAATGAATTCCAAAGTACATGCTCCTTTAGTGGAACAAGACTGTTTTTCAAGTTATAAATAAACAAAGGCGAGTAAAAACCTTTAGTCAAAGGCATATACAAGTATTTAGCTATAAACATATCCAGGTGATTCCGTTTAGTGACTCTATCAAAGGAAACATACAGCAAAATACTGTAGTCCTGTAGTCCTGCTTGCACAATACATGAAAACAAACCCACCTCCAAACAGCTTCCCTTGACTGGATTCTAACAAATATCTGGATTATTGCATTTTTTGTTATATTTTAACTCCTCTTCAGAATACAAAGCCCATACTTTAAGTGACAGAACACATTGCTGCTATCTCTATCCCACATCCTGGCTGTCTACAGTATCAGTTTCTAGCTTTTCCTTTAAATCGGGATTACACATCTCCCCAGCGTAAACCAAGACCCTCTTGTCAAAATGGGGAGGTGAAATTAAGATCTGACTTTAGCCATATCCCACAAGCAAAATTGTGCCCTTTCGGTGTTCTCTTGTACTCCTCTGGGTCTTTGTGTCACATCCGCAAGGACGATCTTTCAAATTCTGTGTTCTGAATATACACAATTATTATTATAATTTACACAGGCCTTCAGGAACTATTACACAAAGGAGGACTTTGTGACTCAACTGAGGGCTCAAAAGTCCTCAATGCCAATGTGCTTTTTACAGTCCAGTGTGTTACAGACTTTTTGGAAGAAGCAGTCTTTACTACAACAGCAGTAACACAGCATGAAGAATTATTAAATATTTGTTTCAGGATGAACAAAGCTTCTTGAACACAAGGAGTTTACTGCAATATAAGAATTTCAAATATTTCATAAATAGCATAAAAATTACTTGAAGCTTTCCTCTCTTCAATTGTTTCAAACTTGCAGCTACTTCCTCCTTCAAAACTGAAAATACCTCAAGAATTGCAGTTTAACAGCAACATAGGTGTTTGCATAGGTGTTTGTAGGCCATTCAAGCTCTCTGTTTTTACCTTGTCAAGAATAGATACAATTACACTAAAAGCACAGTAACCAGGAATCTTCAAGTCACTAAATTAAACCCTATGGTAGGAAAAAGAGCTAAAGGTAGAAATGGAGAGTAAATGGTAAGAGCTGCTCTAACAACAACAGTCCTTAAAGATGAAAAGATACTGTGGATAAATAACAATTTTCTTATCTTTCTGCTGTAAAGGTAAGAGCATATTTTGCTGCAGATATGTTGTGTCTGCTACGGGTGGCAGGAATAAGGCATTTCAACTGAAACATTTGTACAATTACTGACTACTGCTCTCCCAAACCTTTTATGTGACCTCCCAATGAAGTACAAAGCACAGTGCTCAGGGGTCAGTGGGGTTACTTCACAACAATAGCTCTCGTATAACTGGCATGGGTCTGTGGCAGGTGGAAGAAATTTCTTGTGTTCTGGGAGAACACAGCCTGCATGGTTCCCAAAGAGCACCAGCAGCCAACCAGAAACATTAAGATAAGCTACACAACTCACTTTGAGAATCTCTCAGAAGAAAGCTTGCCCTTTTAAATACTCCTTCGTATACGAAGGAGACAGGTTAGAGGGCAACAGTCCCCAACAGAGAAGTGCTGATAACAAGAATAAATTGCTCCAGCAAGTTGCTCCCCTTACCCTGAAATCTTTGGCAAGGATTTGTATTACACTTGTTTATCAGGAGACACAACTGTTTCCAGAACAACGGGAATGTGGTATGCCTGTCAGTCACAGTTCTGTCAATTCCAGAACTCCACTTACACAATGCATTTCCTCCTCCTCCAGTACAGAAATATAAACTGAGTTCATCTCCCGTCTTCCCTTCCTCATTGTTTTAATTGGATGCTCTGAGTTTACAAAAATTAAGAGAAATGCTGTCTAGACTTCCAAGAGAACAGGGCTCACAGACACTACAGAGAGCGGGAGAACTGAAAAATGCTGAGGAGCTCTCAAAGCAGTACAGAACATTCGGGAATCCATGAGTTTTATTGAATGCTGAAACATTTCATCAAAGTGGAGTCCATCAGGTGGACTGACAATCTCCTATACACTCAGTTCGAGAAGTGTAATAATGCACATTAAGTCTTTGCTGTGCTAGAAAAACAAGGCTCTGTAGTATGGATTGCTTTCAATTATCTGCAAAAAACAAAGAAGCAGCACATATAAGGAATGAAAAGCCCTTGTTCGACAAAGGTCAGCAGTTGAGGAACAGAGAGCTAATTTTTTGAGTTTTCAGAAGCTGAATAATATACTTTTCTTCATAATAAATATGCTTGTATAGCCAAAGAAGCAATATTCTATTAAACAGGGGGTGTGGCAGCTTCCATCTGTTAGTTTACAGGCTTTGCAGGGCTACCATCTGTTTTCTCTCCGTGTAACAAGTAAGAAGCTTGACTTCGAACGTTGCTTACACTCTCAAATTATTCAAATTTTCTGACCAAGATCCAGAAAGTACCCGGCACCTAAGACACCAAATGCAGAATAAGTCACTCAGAAAACCCATTAGAACACATCAATGAAAGTTTTGCTGTAATCTTTTCTCAACACCTGATAACATCTTGGGGGGAAAAGGTATTTCAGGGCTGGCCTTCTTTATACATTAGTTTGATACCTAAGAGTTAATATCTCAGACCAAATGCTCTGCACTGTTTACAAGGATGCTGTAACGTCTTACTTAATGAGGACCTGCAAGTTCATTCTCAGAGAGGTAAGATGCACCATGTCACTAAGTTGCTAACAAAATTCATTGAAGTTGCAGCAGAGTAGAGTGCTTTGGAAAATACTAAATTTCCAATTTCATTATATTAGAACAAAAAAAAAAGGTATTCTGCCTTTTACAAAACACAATCTAGGCATTGAGAAGGGAATAACTGGATTTAATTTTTACAAATGTAAATGGTTTGCTTGAGAAACTTATTTGTTCATGAATCAAGTTATTTGATTGTAAAATAGAATTAAATACATGAGTACATATATCTAAGTAAATTTAGTAGAATACACTAAAAGAAATGTAAGAATTATAGAATATTTTCAAGTACAAGTTTAGTATTTGTAACCTAATCTGTTACTAGTAGCTACACAAGTAGCTGTTTCAGCCAAAATTAAGTATCAGTCTGTAAAAAACGAGAAATCCAAATCTTGGTGGACTATGAACACTTGTGAATCCAAACATTTCCCTAATGTTTAAGAAATTATAGCTATGTCTTAAAACCTCTACCACAGAGCCAAGAATTTTAATCAAAAAACTGACAAAAATGCACATACAGAAATTTGAAATGTGAAGGTTATATCAGCAAAACTAAAACAAACATATCAAAATGATCATCAGAAATGCATTCATTGTCAGGTTAACACACATGACTGTTCTTAAACATGGAAACTGTTACTGATCACCTGAGCAGGAATATCCAGCAGAAGTTTAGAGCAGTCCTGAAACGGTGCTTCAGCTTGCCAAAAAGCAAACAAAAGTTTCTGAAATGTTGAGTTCTCAGCAGTACATAATATCAGAAACTGAGGTGAAACTAAAAATCAGTTAAAGCCTCTCTGAAATGTTTTAAAATCTAAAAATATGTCAAGTTTAGTTATGCTTTCTTCCCTGAATTTTCCTGAATAACACTCTCATCCTACATTATTTTCACAGATGAAGACACAACAAATGAGATTACCCTAGATTATTCTGGATTTAGCATTACTACTTGAGTGATGGGGCCTTGCCCATGGCTGTAGCTGGTGAATGATTTCCCTCTCCCTTGACATCCCCACCCCAGTACTTTATAGATTTGGTGTAAATTGTATGGTATATATGCATGTAAAATACAGAATCTCAGCACTGACCAATCAAATTCAATACTTTAAGAAAGAAACTGTATTGTCCACATGCTTCAGATTATTTTTCCAATGTATCCTGAAGCCTTTTTTCAGACCACACTTTTCTTATAAACCCTTTTAATAAAAAACAATGATTGGGAAGACAATGGTCTTAATTTTCATCTCTCCTGACTCCAAACAGATGTGTTACTTAAATTCTACCAGGAAAAAAGGAATGAAAAAGACCTTTTTAACTACTGACTTCTCTTTGCAAGCATTTCTAACTCTACCTTTTGACTACCAAAGACTGAAGTCATTGTTACCTTAGTTATGTATTTTCAGTAAAAGGATGACAGCTACTGATATTTAAATTTTTAACACCGAGATCAGCATATTTTAATATGATTTGTTTTAATTTAGTTTTAATTCTATGTATGCTTTATTTCTGCTTGTTTAAAAGTAGGGCGTTGTTTAAAGTTTTACCAAAGCATACAAGAAATCAAGGGTAGGAACATGACCCCATCACCTGCATTGAAGAGAGGTTCATCGCAGGTTTGAGGCTGAATAGGTTCCACTTCTGCCTGTACTGAAAAAAACCCAACCTTTAGTCCTTGCAGGTTACCAAAAAGAAATAGACTGAACTTTCCTGCAACTTCCAAAGTACTAGTGAAAACAAAACTTTTTACAAATCCTTGGAACCTGATATTTTTCATGTTTAATAATTAGGCTTAAACTAGTAGAATGCAATGGTAATACATCAGTTGTACTAAGTGTTTTATCAGCTAAACAGATTCCAGATAACAGAACAAAACAAAGAACACAGCACAATATGCTCTTCACATACACACAAAATGGGAAGCCACCTGCTAGACTAGCTGCAGTTTCTGGTTAGCTTTAACCAGCAATAAAGCATGCAGCATGATTGCAACAGCCCAAAACAATTAATTTGCTCAGTTAATTTACTTAATCTCTATGGACACAGAGGTACAAAAAGCAATGGCAGACAGCACAAGAGTGAGAAAGGTAGCAAATAAAAGGCTTTAAATAGCTTCCCCTTTCAGTAATGTTCACTCAAGCTTTCACGTTAGGTTAAGCTTCAGCCAGCTGTTCTTCCGTTTATTTCCTGCTGGTCCCAGGTCATTTATGAGATACACCAGATAAAAAAATGTTGACAACAAGCTATAAAGTCAGATATAATCAGCATACTTATTGCAATAAAACCAGACTACTGAATCAGTCCCATTTAGAAAGAAGCAAGACTTTGAACCATACAGCATCTTGGACTCCTTAGAAATGAGTATCTTTATAGCTCCTGCTTTTCCTAAAACAACCACCAAATTTGAATCACAGCCTTGTAACTCAGGCTTTCCTGTTAATTAACTTTACTTTTGACCAAAAGAACATGGATATAATGAAACAATTTATCTTTGATACACAGAATACTAGAGAGAGCTTCTATGTACATAGAACTGTGTTAACTTTTAATATTTATTTTAAACTTCCTAGCTCATTTGCATTATCAGCATACTATCCAACCACTTAAGACAGCAAAAGGATGCTGTATTTCAAGCTTTCACCTTCTTCCATCTCCACAGAAGAATGGCAACTTTCTATCCTGAACTTGCGTACTTTACAGACCTACCAAAGTAACTTGTCTTCTTGTCTGATATGCTAGTACACCCTAGGAATTCTACCATCCTCAGTTACGGCTGAGAAATTTCATAAATTGTCAGAAACTTTGCAAGTGCCCCTAGTCCATTTAAATGCAAAGTTAAACAGAAGAACTTAAATGAGTTTCAGTGGTAATTTTAAACTGTCTGTATCTTGCACCAGAAGAGATTATGAAGCACTGACACAATCTCACATCCCAGCTCAAGTAGTATTTTATCATCTGACTAACAGCACTGGTTAGCTTCCAGCTATAACTGACTGAGCAGCTGTAGTAATGTCTTGTTTAAAAAACCTTAGATTAATTTATACCACAATTGGCAACCTTTTACTCACCACAGCCTAGAAATAAATGCAAAATATATTCCTAAAATACTGGTCTGAGACATTAAAAAGCTAAAACAATCTTAACCAAGCAGCTCAAGCATGACAGAAAGAATATTAGAGAAATGTTTTAATTTTTTGATGGTTATACTGTATTAAAATCAGTTGCTCAGCAAAAAAGCAGCAGTTTGGAAATTTCCAAAGGAAGCACAGGGAAACATTTGTAAGCAATCCTGTAGTTATCAAATACTGAAAGAGAAGTTTGATAGTTTTGAGGGATGAACCTTAGCTGGCTGCCAGACACCCACCCAGGCACTCTCTCAATCCCCCCTCCCCAGCAGGACGTGGAAGAAAAGCTCATGCATTGCCTTAAGAACAGGGACAGCACTCAACAGTTACCACCATGGGTCAAAGAGTACCAATTTAGGGAAAATTTATTTCACCTGTTGCTAGGATAGTGAGAAACAAAAATGAAATTAAAACCACCTTTTTCTCCACCCTCCCCTTCTTCTCAGGCTGAATTTCACTCCTTAATTCCTCACTCTTCAACCTTCTCCCTCTCAGGAAGCACAGGTGGAATAGGAATTGCAGTCAGTTGTTAACACTGTTTCTGCTACTTCTTCCTCAGTTTTCCCTGCTACGGCACAGATCCTTTCCACAGAGTCCAGTTCTTCAGAAATAGACTGCTCCAGCCTAAGTCCCCCACCAGCTGCAGCTCCTGCCAGAAAACCTGCTCCTCTCTGTGGGCTTCTCTCCATGGGCTGCAGTTCCTGCCACCAGCCTACTCCAGAATGGGCTCTCCTCAGCCTGAAGCTCCCTTCAGGGCACAATTACCCACTCCAGTGTGGAGGCCTCCACAGCCTCCAGAGGGGAGATCTCCATCACAATCCCTCAACATGCTGCAGGGGACAGCCTGCCTCACCATGGTCTTCTCCTGGGCTGCAGGGGAATCTCTGCTCTGGCACACAAAGCACCTCCTGTCCCTCCTTCTTACTCATCTTAGTGTCTTGCAGGACTGTTTCTCTCACACTTTTTTACTCCTTACCCTCACAGATGCAAACCAGCATTTTTTACCCAAAACATCCTTTCACAGATCTCCACCTCCATGGTTGATAGGCTTAGCTTTGGCCAGTGCTGGGCCCGTTTTGGAGCTGGTTGAATCTGGCTCTTACATGGTGGTGCAAACCCCCTGAACTCTTCTCACAGAGGTCAACCCCCCACACCCCCCTCCCAAAAATCTTGCCTCTAAATCTAAACCAAATCTCTAAATGCCTCTAAATCTAAAATCTAAACCAAATACAACAGATAAGTTACAACTCAAAACAAGGAAATAAGCAATGGCACTAGTCAAAATAAACTAACAAAACAAAACAAAACTGAACACTTTCCCAAAGGTATGTTCTAGTTTACACAAGAATTCAAGTAAGCATTGTAGTCTATATTATGCACAATATTAGAACAAACGATCTCCTAGTGTTGCCTTCTAAGCACACAAATACAGTTCTTTTCTTACTCTTTAACACTGCACTACTTCAGTCACCTGTGAGCAGTTGCCTTGTTTCGTCATCTTGTGTTAAATACTGCAGAGCCTTGATGCTATGAGGAGGAACCAAGAGTAGCTATACAATTCAGGCTTGCAATCACCCAGTTTTCATTCCAGCTCAAGAGCTACATCTATTATGGGTACGTTTGAAGACAAACATGGAAAAAGCAACTTATTATCTCAACTGTCTCTGTGCACAATTTTAGCAGAGACAGAAACTGCTTTGGTGTTGCAATTTTATCCGTGCTGTATAGATGGAAACAGCTTTGACCATCTACTCACAACCTGAAGTCTGTACAACATGCAATACCAGCATATGAACCCTTAACTCCAAGCAAATACAGAGTTTCAAAAATTGTTTTTATTGGTAAAGCCATTTATCACCAGACTTAACATTCAGATAGTATTCTCTAACACAGAACTACAGGCAAACTTCATGTTTGACAAAATTCACAGGCATTGCAACAAGAAAACTGAACTCAGTGGTATCTTCACATTATGAAATTTTGTAAACTGCAAGTTTGACATGAAGAAAAGGAATTTTAAAAATTATTACAGTCAGGAAGGTTCACTGATCTTCTCTTTAGTAACAATCTCTATTTTTAAGAAGCCTAGGTTAAGAATTCCTTCGATGAATGCCTTTCAATAACAAGCACAATGGAAACACTTTCACAGTTGTTCCTCACCCCTTGACCTTCCCTGAAACACTATTAAAAGCTGAGGAATGAGTTTTGAGAACAGTAGGATACCAAACTAGACCAGAGTCAGTAAAAAAAAACCTCTCTCAAAAATATTAAGATCCTAGAGTGCACCCCATGTCCAGTAAACCTAAACAACAAAACACTAGTGGCAAACTGCCTATGAATTAAGTGATGTCAGTGTGCTCCAATATTGTACTATCTTTATTACAACTATCTTTTACTCACAGTTTGTGGGTTGATATCATCTTCTCCCATAGGTTCATCCACAATTTGCTGTCCATTCTGTAATAAAGACACAAAATGAAAATAAATACTGAATCCAAGTACAGAAAGAAATATATTGGAGATGGGCTATCATAGCATGTTACTGTACTCTCTTCTCCATATTCTAGCAAAGCAGGTAATTGAAAGTAAACATGGAAAACTCCATATTGCTGGCACCTAATGCCACTCTTCCTTTGATCCTCATGTATTCTCAACCTGAATGAAGTCACAGTAAGAAATATACAAAACAACCTGGCATTTGCAGCCTCTCTACTACACAGCTAGACATTATTTTCCATTCTGCAAAACAGTTAAACCTAATGAAGACTGAACAGCAAAAAGCCACAAAAAAAGAACTGATAAACAGGTACTTTCTAGGAACATGACCTTACAAAGCAATTCAGCCCTTATTCTACCTTAAGGATAATTTTTAACTACAGTATGGATTTAAAAAAAAGATTGAATGCAATTCTAATTTTACTAATTATTTTACAGCATTTTTCTGTACTTTCCCAAGGGCCATTCTAACAAGCCATACAGAAAAAGGCTTTTGAATTTGAAATTTAGCCATAAAGATTTTTTTAAAAATCTTAAATACCAAGTCAGTAAACAAAGGCTTTATTTTTCTTGACAGTGATACTACACTTGGAGAATTTCTAAGAGATGTTTTTCCCTGAAAGACTTTGAATGACTTTGCTTACACAACAAACATGACCAATAGCAAGCTATAAGGAAAAATATCTATTTCCTAAGTTATGGTACAGGGCATCACCTTGAGCATTAATTCTTACTTTTCTTCTAAAGTTTAACAGCAATTCAGTATCATTTTAGAAACAAATGAAAAACTATTAAAAAATAGTTACCATTTTCCTTTACCACTGGCGACAGAATTTAGGTTCATTTGTGTATTGCTTCCCTAGAGAACCCAAAGTCTAATTAATCTATTTTTTCAAATCTTAATTTACTGAAAAGTTACGTACATGTATAGATAGTTATCTTTTAGATGTTAGAAAGTTAATAATAGCTGCTCAGAAAATCAGAGATTTTAGCTTCATTCTACACCTCCCTTCCCACTATTCAGTTTTTCAGCAGACTTATTGAGAACTTTCCTAGCATTCTTCAGTTAACTTCTGATTAATATACTCTTCTAGTTTGCATATGGCTGGAGGAGAGTCTTTCATATGTGACAGATTAAATCCTAACCACTTATGAATTCTAATTTTCAAATATTGCAAGCACACAATATTTAATCAGATTATTATGAGCTCTCTAGCAACTTTTCTCCTGAGGTTTTTTTTTTTTGCTAGAAGATGCAGCTGGAAAAAGCTAAAATGTAGGTATTATGGATTTCCCAAATATGACACAGGTGGGTTGGGTTTTTTTGATGGGGTGTTTTTTAAGGGTTTTTTTGGTTATTTTGTTTAGACGGTGGGCAGGGGAAGAAGGCTGGGCTTGCTGATTGTCCTTCTATTGCAGAGATCTGGCATGTGGTAGCAGTGCTATTTTGTCATCTTTCCTGGCTTCAGTAAGATACTAGAGATTTCTGGCATGACTCTGGTCTACTCTAAAAGTCATCATTTCATGATGGAGGACTAATAAGAAATCAGTGTCACGTGCTATATGTTACTACAGCAGTGAATACAATCTTTAAAAGCTGTCTCAGTTAAGGGCAGTCAATACAACTTATCTGTACAGCTAAGGGTAATTTCATAAGATGATTCTCCAAAAAGCCCACATTCCCCACATTGTAATATCTTTTACTTGTAGTGTACAGGCAGTGAATATTGTGAATTGTACTATCCTTCCTTAAAATACATAAAAGGTGAAATTATCAAATGGAAGACCAGAAAAATACCAGCTTAGCTAAGTAACAGACATGAGTGTTTTTAATAAAGCTTGTTTACAGGGAAACATACTGTGTATACATTTATCATTACCATCAAGGCCACAAGTAACATACTTTCCCGTTTCTCAAATTTATGACATAAATTAACATTAGTATTTTAGCTAGCTACAGATCTCTACATTCATGTTCATGCTACAAGATAGCTTCCTTAGTATCTTGTCAATTGGAAAAAAAAATAAAAGAAAATCTAGAACAAATAAAAAGTAGAACAAATAAAATAATTGACTTTAGCTGAAAAGGAGGAGTCTATAATGTCCTAACAACAACAATGGCTAAACTCAGGGGCCTAAAATAGGGCAATTTGTATATCAAAACCATGTGCTCCAAACTGACTCCACTCTACATGCAGATTTTAAGAAACAGTGATTCCTGCTACAACAGTCATTCTGCTAAATAATAATGTACATTAACTGCAGGTTAAATACTGATTTACCACACAATAAGCTTTAAGTTTTCACATTTACTATTTTAAGACAACTGAAACTAGCTGGAAGTGAAACCCACTCTCATAAGCTTCAGACAAGCCTCCCTTCAAAGACAAAAAGGGGAGATCAACCTCTGCTTTTAAAAAGGCTCTAATTTTCAACCTCACTGACTTTTTCAACAGTTAACCAGAAAAACCACAGCAAACTTCTGCAAAACAAATAAACTGTTTTGCACAATCTGGTTTTCCTGTTTAACCCTGCACTCCTTGCAGTTACTTTTCAGTTGAATTCCAGCAATGCAAAACACTCTCACTGGAACTAGGAACAAACTCAAGGAATCAGCATGAGTGCCATGCAGTCATGTCTGAGCCAGAGCACTGGATTAGCAAGATCTTTTTAAACAGGTCTACCCAAGCAATGATTATGCTAAGGGAGCCACTGGATGGTAGAACCAGTTTTTCTCAGAACAGTCTGAGCCATGTAAGGTAAAGAAGAATATGTATATATGATTTATGGTTTGCTAGTATATGATACCATTAAATGGAAAGCAGCTGTGTATTCGGAAAGGCTGCAAAGCACACTGACTTTCTTAGGAGTTAAAATGTAAAGCCCAAAGGTTCCTGTTGGAAATGGCACTTTTGAAACCACTGTGGAGTGAGGAGGTCAGCAGCATGCTTAAGAGGTGAGCAAATAAAATACGTTTTGTTTTGCTGGGTGTAGACTCCCTCTAGTATTTAACTAGCACCAAGGGCATGCCTCGATGACATAACAGACTGGGAGTAGATATAATAGTCTGATGAATACAGACTATGAGAAGGCTGAATATATATCTGTCACGTTCTCAGATTAGTCTAATTCAAAAGACAGAGACTCTAGACCTTGATTATTCTTCAGCTGCTCTCCTCCTATAGCAGGGCAACTAAGTAAGCAGAATTGATCCAAGATCTGGCTATTCCCAGTACTCTGGTTCCAAAAGTAAAACATATTTCAGATGGCAACACAAGAGAAGTATAAGAAAAATAACAGAAAAGATTCACAGAAAAATTCTACTTACACCTGAATACATCAACAATCAATTTATGCCAGGGAAAGGAGGGTGCACATCCCTTATAAAGGCAACCTACAAAATGGTCTTCCAATCCACTCTGATTCAACTTCCTATTGTGTTTTCCAGCAGAAAAAGTCATGTTAATTTAGGTACAAATTTGATTCCCCAAAGCTTTTAAACTTGTTGCCGTATCTCACTAAATTAGTAGAAATCAATACCTAAACACAGCTGGGTTCCAGCAGTTTTCCTGAAGGCACACAGACAGGAACACAAAGAGATCCTACAGGTTCTATACTAGGCTTAAAGTTGACAGACATCAGGGAATCTTTATCAGGCAGCTGGTACATGAATGTCCCCTGTATGATCTGACAGAACCTCTGACACAAAAGTCAATCAATCAACACTTCCAGCAATCAAAAACTGCAGGTTTCAACCCACTGAACTCTCAGGATATAAGAACTCTTAGGATTTTCCTGGCAGAAAGACCATTTAAAGAAAGCTTTTTTAAAATTCAGATTATTTCAATTCTTGACCAGTAATGCACACCCATAAAAACACTGCAGGAACGACAAGGTCACAAGTAGCATCATATGTTAAGGTACTAGCATCAAGAAAACACAGTCATACCAAACCCTTTGTAAGAAAGAAGTACACCAAGAAATGTAGCCCACATCCCCCCCACAATCAATTAACCACTTCCTTTGAAGCAGTGAATATCCTGCACTTTACATACTACAGTTATATATTGATCTGCAAGTCATAATGCCTTTTTTTTTTTTTTAAATGATGATTCAAACATTTACTGCAAGAGATCCAATTCATCTCAGAAGTCTGGCAAAACTCACCTGCACAATACACCTAATGCTTTTCCCATCTATCCTTCTGACTAGCACTGGATCCAGATGGGTAATTTTGTATGCAAAATACAGCACCTAGCATCCACAAATACAATTAGAACTCAGCAATCTGGGGCAGGATATCTTGTTTTAATAATAATGTCAGGTAACCATCATTCCCATTACATAGTGTTTTTTATATACATCTAAACTATATTAATTGAAATAGTAAGTGGGCAAATCATTATCTTTCCTAATGTACTCATTTTTTTATTTTCCCATTAGTTTCATCAATAATATTTTAGATAGTATACACTTGAAGCTTTTAGATTTAGTTTAGTATCTTCATTCCTACAGTCTGTTTGCAAATCAAAGTTCCACTGATTTGGACCTACCTTGCTAAACACTTCTTTTATACAGTATATATATACAATATATATTTTATAAATAGATATTTTAAAGGATTTTTTTTTCTGAAGGGTGTAAGTTTGTCCCCAAAGCTTCTTTGGCATTAGACACAACCGAATATCTTCTTCCACCCCCAGAATATCTCTCCTTTGCAATTTGACTACTGTTAGAATACTTAAACACCCTGAAATAGTCTTTCTAGCAAATATTTTACCTTTTTTCCCCATCTATGTTTGACAGTTACTATAAAACCCCTTATGAAACTGCTACCGGTTGCATCTTTTGGAATCATTCTTCTGCCATTAAACTCAATATTTCCTAATTAATAATATTAGAACTGAGCATATAAATTAGTAAGCAGTCCTTATAGTATTAGCGGAGTTCAGTATACTTGGCAACTGCTGGCTTTTCCATGTAACTGGTACCTTGTAGCAGAACCATAAAACTCAGTAAAGGCAAAAACTGTTACACTCTTAGACTTAGCAATTAACCAAGACTTAACAAGAGTTAAATCAAGAATTAAACTGTACATCAGTGCAGAATGATGCTTTGAGTGCATAAATAAGCAAAAAAGACATCTGAATTAGACCCTTTACAAACTGTTATGTAGAAGTTTTAACATGCCAATGAGTAACATAGGTGATGAAGCTTTTCTCAGGTAACTCTTGGTTTTCAACTCCCAAAACTTCCAGACATACCCGACAACTGCTAAACACAGTTATAGGATTTAAACACATGAGAACTTCCAGTATTATTATTTAGTCATCAAAACTCTGAGTATATACAGATCTGAGCTCTTTTCTCTAGTGTTTTCAAGTGACTCTCAACTGACAAAGCCCGAGAATCGTAAGGTCCTTGGATGGAGTAAAGCTGTAACAATGCTTCTGGCTTGTTTCAAAGCAGCACAGAATGCAGTATTCCCACTGAAACACTCATAACAAACTTGCTGTTAGCAACACAAGGCGCTGTGTGGAACCTTTGGTAAAAACCTTTCAAACTGTGCACACTCAAACTTGCTATTCTAAGCAGCAATGAGCTACCCTGAGAAAAAATTTGTAGATCTGCAAAAAAATAGGTGAAAATAGATTGGACGACCTCTTAAGGTCCTCTCAGCCTATCTCCATGCACCAAAGCACGATCAGCTATTCCTACCATGCTGCTCACAAAACATTTATGTCTAAGCCCTTCTTAAATCTTCAGTTTTCACAATCTATTCCACTGTTTAAATAAAATGTAAGGCTTTAATAGGATCTGAATTAATGACTTGTGCCCTAACTTCTGAGCTGCGAAGCCACACAGATCCAAAGCACTTACCTAAATCCTGACCTGATTAAAATTTCCTAGATGTAAATAGCAGAAGTGAGCCATCATCTTAGACTTCTTTAGCTGTTCTCTTATAGCACTTACCCAAACCATTTTGCATATACTGTTAGAAACAGTACATGCAAGTATTAAAAACTCCTTATTAAAAAAAACCAACAAAATTCCCACAAGTATTTTACTTATATAAAACTGTGTTAACTCAAGTTAACTCAAGAATTCCACATAATTTATTATCAATTTTAGTCTAAGGTGACTGACTTACTCCTTTTATGAGTATTAAGAAACAACAGGATGTTGAAATCTGCTTCTCCATAGACAACCTCAGATAAAAGCCATTAACTTGCAGATCATTTGCACCAAAGCCAAACTTCTTTAAATTAGGATACTTGGGCAACTTTAACTATGTGATTTTGTAAACCCTATCTACTTTGCCACGTTCTTCCTATCTAATATGACTCAAGAGTATAGTTTAACAATGCAAAAAAGTAGTCCCCTTTCCTGCACTGCAATGCTTTCCTTGGCTGGCATTTGTCCAGTACTGTGCCAAGTCAGGTTAGAAAAGAATAATAAAAAGGACTGCAGCTCTCAGCAAGTTTAATTCTCTGAATTAAGTCATCTTGAACTCAAACAAGTGCCACAACATTATTCAAGATGCTGTACGTATACTGGTATAAAATCTTTGTGTTGGACAACCACTCTATGTAGCCAAAACCAGCTCCAAATCATGTGTGGTCATGTGTTCATGAACAAAAAACAGACAAACAAAACAAGAAAATAAGAAAAAGACAGGCAAGTGAAAGTCTCATTTAGTTTCCTACTTGCACAAGTGGATGGGTGGTAAATTACGACACTTAACACATCAATTCAGCAGCCTTAGTAAAACAAACCCAAAAAACTCACAGCACCTAATCTCTGTTCATCTGATCCAAAGAGGAAGAAGAAATACACATATCCAACCACTGCTGCTGCACACATGAAAATAGAAATTCCTTCTGCTTGCACACAATCTTAAGAGTGACTCTGGCACCTGCTAGTGTACAAATCTTATTACTAACCCTGCATTTGCACGAGAAGGCAGGTGCACCTCACCTTCCCTGCCTCCTGCAGTCCCAGGCCATGGAAATGCCCTGTGCCTTCCTGGGCTCCTGCCAAAGGACGGGGCACACGCAGGCAGGACGTGCCAGGCCCTTCCCCTATGAGTAGGGGCAGCCAGTAGGCACAGCAAGGCTGTGTACTGCAATTCCTTGTGTTGCACACAGGGGTTTTCAGATGTGAATTGGTTTCTCAGAATGCATGATAAATTACAAAGGCTGAAATTTAATACTGCAGTCAACTAAAGCATTACTCTTTACACTTATTTTATGACTTTTTATTTTGATACAATTTCCTAAGAAGAGAGAAGAAGCTGTGGAACAACTTCCCTATTTCCTAAAATTCATGATTTCTGTGGTGATCATATAACAAAAGTCAGCTACAGGAAGACAGGAGGAGAAAGAGTCCCAATGAAGCTAAAAGCACTGTTTCACATGTAAGTCTAAGTTCTATCAATTTTGGCAAACATGTTATGCAAGAAATAATTCAAATAACATTTACATCCTAAAACCACTACCTTTTGAATTTGTGGGACAAAGAGGGTTTTATTTTTCAGACCTATGCATTGTTGGACATTTAAAACCCCCAAATACCATTTCTTCGCATCATCTGCATATAGCTAAGCATGTTTCAATAAATTAATGCTTGGATTAAATTATTTAAATTTTCTTCTAACACTTACTTTAGTTTAAACTTAGAAACTGTCAGGGAACAGATCTAGACAATAATAATGTATTTTTAAGATACATACACATTTATACACAATTGAATGGCTTCACTGAATAAACAAATAATTAATAATTTAAAAATGGTAGCACGTTTCCTCCAAAATTATTCAAGTGGAGCATGAAGCATACCACAGGGGTTTCTTGTCTCGAAGGCAACATATGGTAACTCTTACTGATAGGAACGAACTAGCAGTAACTTTGTGGTCAAGGCACTGGAGTAGGTCCCTGGAAATCAGAATTCACCTAGTTCTAGAACAGACTCCATGAATGATGCTAGATGGATGACTTAGCTCAACTAAGCTGTTGAGCCTCATTTTCCCATCTGTTACACAGGATTTTTTCTCCCCTCTATTTCCAATCGGTGAGGCATTTAATCTTATTTCAGGGAATAAGGAGACAATAAGTAGCACAGTACCACATATATAAGCATCTAGCACAGCAACTGTAGTACTCAACCCGATTTCACCTAAACTTAAAAATTCCCTGAAGAGATTCTAACTTTTCCCAGTTTTATTGATTAAATTGTTCTCCTATTGAAAGTCACCAAGACTGAAAAAAACCAGTTACATGAATTTACTCTGGCCTGAAAAACTTCTTGAAAGTTTCACTATTGGAATATGGCTATGAATTATAACTGGTGAAAAAAAAACCCAAACAAAAAAACCCCCCCCAAAACCCAAAACAAAACACCTCTCCCAACCAAAAGCCACAAAAAAACCCAGAACTCCAAACCAGTATCTTGAATGAGTTCTTAAAGCTGGTAGATCTGCCAATTGCCAAGATCAGTCAACACACAAAGCTAATATTTTTGATGTGCAGAAATAATTAAACACCCACATCAGTCTATGTATCATTGTGACTCTAAGTCAAGCACTTCAAATGACAAACAATTACAGTCAGCGTGACAGACCACAATCAATTCGAAGACAACAGACATGCCTTTAAATGTGTCAATCTGCTTACATCTACTTTGTGTTACATGTCCCAGCTGGGACAAGAAATACTGCCTACACTACAAAACCAAAACAATACAAGATAAGAACTACTGATGTCATAAGAAAACCAAGACACCCATTCAAAGAAGTTAAACTCAACACCTTCTTGAGGAAACCAAGAGGTGCAGAGAGCTCACAGTAGTGCGTGGAAGTACTCAATTCAACAGAGTAAAGCTTCTGCCTTCTCCTGGCCACTCAGCTGACCACAGGACATCATTACTACATCATGGACTAGGATTATGTTAACTGAAAAACAAAGCAGGTAAAATGCTACCAATAAGGATATGAAAAATCTGAACATGCCCCCCCATCACTTTCACGTAGATGATGTGTTTCTTAAGACAGTATTTACATATATATAAGATCTGTTATCTGTCTATCGCAGCAGTTTGTGGAATACAATATATACTACTTATTTAGATGAGAATTAGATTTCCAATTCCCTTTTCTAAATCAGTACAAGAAAACGTCACCCCACAAAAATCAGTGAAAAACTCAGACTTCAGAATGCACTGTGCTGACAGCAGTTATGTATAAGAAGTGACAGCTGAGTACCGCACAGAATTCTGTCTGTAATGCAGAGACAATGGATAGTCTTCAAAATTCCCACAGACCAGTCCATTAAGGTAATTCCACTTTGGCTTTAACTATTTACCTGTGTTGGCTATACCAGAAATGACTGTAAATATTGCCTTTGTTCCTGTGCAAAACAAGTACGAAACTGATTACACAGACTAGTACAGAATGTGAAGAGACAATCACAACCACAGGCTCACAGCTACAGGTGGCAAGACATCTGATAAATTTCAGCTTCCAGGCCAGAAATATATATTGACATAGAGAATGCCACACTGACATCAGAATGAAATTAGGAAGCAAAATGTACATTATACCAATTTCTTTAAAGTGTCAGCATGACTGTTAAATGCTAGCACCACTTGTCTCATGCAAAGTTCAAATAATCCTGGATACAGAATATAAAACAAAGAAATTTGTGAAGGAAGATTCATACCGTCTATTTAAACACCTGAACAGGTAACCATAAATCCTGTCAAGAGCAGTGGAAAAAAATTGACTTTCTCCACAGCCACTTTGGAGTATCTAAGTTAAAACTCCTAAAGATAGCTACTACAAATGCTTCCCAGAAAGTCTAGCAAATGGCATCTCCTTAGGACGGCCAGTTCTTCCAACATACTGGTGTCCAAAATTTAGCTGCCATAACTGTATTCGTTCTCCTCCTGTTGATATTAATATGCATAGCTGGGAGTACAGATCAAAGGATCAGGCTAGTTATTCAGCATTCAAATGCAAACTCAAGTCATCAATACTTAATTTGCTCAAAAGCAGATGACTTGAAATAACAGGCATATTCTCACCCTGAAAAACAAACCTATGCTTGTTACGAATCCTGAGTAGACCCTAAGTCAATAAGAGACAGCATCATTCCACAGGCTTTAAAGGTGCTGTGATTTATAACATGAAACTGAAACTATATTATACAGACAAAATATTTTAAAAATAGTGTAACAACTTTACACATTGAAAAAGCTGTCAGAGATGCAATGTGGATCACTGACCTACTTGCACCTGTAGAAATAGAAGTCCTGAAAATGATTTTTGAAAACTATAAAGCCACATTTTATCTTAAAAAAATGCCTGCATTATTTTTTGAGAAAGACTATAGTTTACTGTTCTGCACACCTAAATTACAGCAGCTCTTTGTGGTTAACTACACTTACAAAGTAAAGCTTTCTAGAATACTAAAGGTATTCTAGTCCTCCTCCTAAATTTGCTCACCCATCACAGAATATCACGCCCTTGGAGGTAGGACTATAACTACAGCACTGCACCAGGAAATAAACAAAAAATTAAGTCAATAAAAAACTCCATGAGTCGTTAAGACAACGAAAGTGTCTCAGCTGAGTTTTAGAGCTCAAAAATTTGTAATTCCGTATGTGGATAATACAGTATTACATGAACTGTGTCAGCAAATCTGAGAGGTTAGCGGAAATGCTTTACTCAGAGTTACAGCTAAAGACATTATTAATAACAAACTATGACTGAAATCACAATGAGTTTCATGCAAACGTAAGAATACTTTTGCCCAAGGATACTCTTGCAGAATAGGGTCTGTAATTAGGATATTGCTATGCTACAGATAAACACAACTCATGCAAATCAAAAATCTAAGTTATGTATTTAGGTCACTTGTCTATGTATTTGAATTAAACTTATCTATTTTCACTAAAGTATCTTTTCTTAAATAGTCATTTTACATAAGCAACCTTTCTAAGTAACTTTTTCCTTTTGAGTGTCATCTGAGAAGCTTTTGCAGACACAGCCTAGTCTTTTCAAGAACTGTTCATTCTAGACTAGGGCCTTGGAGTGCGAACCTGTCAGTTCATGCTGTTTCATGTTTTATTAGAAGTCCTAGAAATTTTTTGGTGATAAACTACTGTAGACTTATGTCAATATAAAGGTTTAATTATTTTTAAGGCAGTGATAAAATACACTTGTTTCAAGAAGTTTATGACACCAATCTAAAAACAAATGACGTCTGAAATATGCTACAACAAGTAACAAAGTATAATCATGCATGTACACACATTTTAAATAATGTAATCTATGTTTCTACCTATCCAGCATATGTACTATTATTGAAGTTAGACTGTATGCAGCGAGCATCACAGACTAAAGCAACAGTTCTTTTCTCTAAATGATTAATCTAAGTGTTTTCCCCTACCACCTTCTGCCCCACCCTCAAGCATCACAGTACTATTGTAGTTACTCCCAATTTACAATCATCTAAGATCGCTACTCCAGAAGTCAGTGAATAACTCGCAAGAATTTAAAAGTAACTAAAAGTACCTGGCAAGAATTTAAAAATACCTGGCTGCCAGATCTGAACTGTAGGTTCTTCTGACTCCCTGAGATACAGTGACTTTCAGCAGACAGATGACAAGACAAAGATCAAAAGGACAAATCCTGATACTGCAGAAACTCTGCATTGGTCTCCTTCGCTCCTCTCACTAAGGAGAGAGTCCTAACCTTGCGACTAATTGTTGTGAGCTGGCCTGGGTCCACACCGTTCCACATCAGCATCACTTGAAGCAGCCTGGCTGTGTATCAGCTGGAGCCGATTCAGATCGAAGCTGCACTGTCAGAAACAGCTTTTTCTTTTCAGATGGAATCTGGTTTCAAAGTAGCACACGCACTGTGAGGTACTAGGGACTCACGGAGCAAGAACAACTGACGGTGTAGGTGCAGTGTTTACATAGATCCAAACCAACAGTAGCAGAAAAAAACTAAAATAGCTAAAAAGCTTCTATGGCTTCAGTCGCGATTTCCAGCCGCTCTCATTTATCCCAGCCTAGGAAAACTGACACGCGTCCTGCCTAACAAGGACGGGCACAACACGCACTCCCCGCTACGACAGGGCGAAACCCACACTGCGCGGCACCCCGGGGATGTTCCCGGCAACGCCGCCGAGCATAAAGCTTCACCCATGCTTCACCACCCTTCACGTCCCTGCGGTTTCCCAAACGCTTGCGAAACTGCCGGCAACCCCATCCTGCCGAGATAAGCGGGCAGCGGCACCGGGCGGGGACCCGCACGGGGAGCGGCGGCAAGGCGAGGGCACCGGGCAAGGCGAGGGCAGGCTTGGCCC
>VZRQ01005687.1:272028-357252 GCA_013397975.1 Machaerirhynchus nigripectus
GAGGCGTGGTGTTGTGCAGAATATCATTAGGCAAAGAGGGAAAGGAATTAAGGTGTAGGGATTTGTTTTTGTAGCAACACCGTTTAAGTAGTAGTTGGACTGGGTGAGTAGGAGTTGCCTCGAAGCGGGAAAGTCGTACTTCCACAGGCCAGGAGACATGAAGCTAAAGCTAGCAAAAAACCCTCACAGGTTCCGAAAATAGCCCTTATTTGACTTTTAATTCGCAGCTGTTAGCTGGTACGAAAACGTATAAACTGAGACCCACAACGTATGGGATGTTACATGCTCCTCTAAAATGCTAAGCACTGTCATAAACACCCATTATTTTGCAAAGTTAGATGGCTTGGCTGATGCTGAAGAAACCTTGAAACACGAGACCAGAAACTGAAGGTGGGTGAACGCTGGTGTCAGGCTTCTTGCTGTTGAAGCCAAACTTTCCAGAACTGTTTGAGAAGGCCACTAAGTTTTCAACAGCTCCCACTGTCTCGGAGCATTTCTAGATTTTGACAAGTCACATGATTTGTTCCATCCTTTATAAAAGTTAACATTCTTAAAATATTTGGAAGTTTTATTGGAGTGGGAGGAATGGCAAGAGCACTAGTAATTAAAAGTGTGTGTGCATGCATGCACACACTGCTGTGATGAACACAGGCTGCTTCTGTTTCTGCTTGGTAGCATTTTTGATCCCACTTTATATTCATGTAAGCATAAATACCAATCTAAAAGAGGTACAAAGGAGCAGATAGGCAGTTGTTCATAATGAATCAGTCTTCAGCTGGTCCTACAGAGACTTCCCTATCTGGAGTAAAAGGTTATAGTTGAATGATCACCTGAAGCCAGGAGAAGCAGATGTGGCCCCCCACCTTGTTCACTGCAGCTCAGTCTGGCCCTTGCATCAGCCTCTCTTGTGAAGTGGTGCAGTTGCTTGTGCTATCATGTGGTGAGTTAGACCAGAGAACAGATCCACATCAAAACTTACCCTACCCTTTTTACCTTTTGTTCTCAAAAAAACCCCACCAACCAACCCAGCCTATTAAAGGCTGAAGAGAAGTTGGGACTGCTGCTATCCAATGTGGTCAATTTGCAGAACTGTGGTTGGTTAATGGTATGAAATTTAGAACAAGGCTATAGAAACCAGATAACTCAGTCGTGCTTGGCAGCCTTCATGCTTTATGTCATAATGTTAATAGCAAGGAATAATTTTTTGTAGTCTGATCAGCACCAGGTCACTTCAGTCTCAAACTGGCTGCTGGAAAGTTGAACATAAAACTAATTTTCTACAGGAGTCATACATTATATGGTTGACACACAAATCAGGACTTTTTAAAAATCCCCGACTTCATGTAAAAATTCATGATGTTAAAAAAAAATGTTACCTTACATCCCTCTGGAAATACAAATTTCTGTTCCCTCACAGGGATATTTCACTTGACTTTATCAAAGCTCATACATTTGTACCTGCATCAACTACACAGTCAGGTACATCTGAGATGTGCCATTAGGGAGAAGAACCTGAGAACTAGGTGGTGGCAATCACAACAAGAAAACTACCTCAAACCTAAGCTTGCATTTCACATAGTTCAGCCAGTCCCTCCTTAGAAAGGACTTCCTTCCTCTAACTAAAAAACTCCATGATCTCTTTTCCTTTCATAGTTGTTTAGTCCTTTCTTGCCATGGGTACATATTCTAAATTGCTTGTTTGAATTAAAAACTCTTTTCAGAAGGGGAGGGGGAGTCATAGTTTGGTTATTGTCTCTGAATTTTTTACATAGATGATCTTTTGTCCTTTCCTGTATGCATCTTACAAATCCAAAATAAAACAGGGGCAAAGATCTTCTGCACTAGCAGGTAAGATGGCTGCAAACAATAGAAATCTGAGCTTTTCTCAGGCACTGAAGTAGGGAGAGTAGCAGAAGTATGCCATTTCATTGTTCAGGGGTTTCAGTATTATCACACCACACATTTAAATTTTATAAAAGAGAAAACTGCATCAGGATTTTAAGAGGAGCTACTATGCAAGAACAGACTTCAGGGCAAGAAAATCATCTGGAAAGTGTCTCCACAGGGAAGACAAACATATCTCTGGGAGATGCGGGGGATTCTGACTTTCAAATCCTGCTAAGCTCAGAGTTGGATCATCCTCCCAGCAAGAGGTAAGGTGCTGAAGATATTTTGCCTCAAGACAGTAGCTGCTATTTTTCATTCCTTTTGTCTCAGGCCAAAGCAAGGTAATGCTTTCACCTGTGGCAGCAGACCTCTTGTTTTACCCTCTTTCCCTCTAGGCACAGCCATCCCTGCTTGACTGTAGTCACTGCTAATAACTGTCTGTCACCAGACTGGGTTGTGGGCATTGATTTCACCTTTGCATAAGTGGTTGCAATCGCGGTGCATCCACACGGATGTTTTAAATGCATTGCAACGGAAAATCTGATCACGTTTGTTAGGAAAAGGGTAGCATATGGCACTGAAATGACAGTGCTGTATAAAATCCCATTAACTTGTCACATGAATTAGGTGGGCTTCACATGCTGCACCATTTTTTTTTTCTTGTTTCTAACAAATCTCACTAAAATGTCACTTGATTGCAAGGGAGACGTCAGCTTAATAGTACTTACCTGTCTTTTTCCCCAGGCAGCCTCTTGATATGTGTGTGGCAGAAATTAGGGAAGCTTGCTTATGGTTGGTGGTATCTAATGCTTTGCTTGGCTTTGAAGTAGTACCTACTTGCTCTTTGCAATTAGTGCAGAATTGCAAAGAGTTAGTAGATCACCATAGTCATGCCCCCAAAATTACTAAGTATAAAACAAAATCAGTTTACTAATATTACAATCAGAATAATATTTGGGAACTTGAACTTGCATTTTTAAAATACACATAAATGGGGGGGAAAAAACCAAAGGAAACTATGGCAACAAATCCCACAATCTGACAGTCATCTAGAAGGTCTAGTAGTGCATTAGGTGGGAATTATGGTGCAGGATCTTCTGAATAAAATATGACCCAGTAAATACAGTGCAAAAGTGTGAAATCCTGTTTCAAGTATTACAACCATAGCACTGAGGTGTATAATTTGTATTTAATGCACAGGAAAATATACAGAAAGTACTGTCTGAATTTATATGGGAAAAACCTCCAATGAGTTAAAAAATAATACTATTTTTTTTGTATAGCTAATAGACAAAGAGAGTCTCTTACTCTCAAGACACGTGGATTAAATTCCTAACAGAACACAAAGGACAACTGTGTAATTTAGTCACTTTGTATAGATGAGATTCAACTAAGGAGATTTAGTCTTTCTTCATGATGTTTTCAAATTGTGAGGAGGCCTTGATTGGAGATGTGTAAATACATCCTGCCAAAATAAACTAAGGAAGCCTTAGTGCTAATTAAAACTGGTTACTCTGCGCTTTAGGTGCAGATATAAAGAACATATCCTTAACCTCACTGGGATATTGAAAGGATGATTTCATTGATGCTTGGAAAACTGACAAAGACCAGGGGAAGAGAAACAAAGTGCTGCAAAAAGTTTCCAGCTGGTGTGAGTTGTCATAGCAGAGACACCAGAAGGATGTGCTATATGAATCAGAGTTATAATCAATAACTAAAAAGGGAAGAACTGAAATGAATGTCTATTGTGTATTAAGATTTACCCTGATGTTTCAAACAACATCTGCTGAAGGGTGCTTTCACCATTACAGGCCGCTGGATGATGGAATCATCCAGGAATGCAAACATTTCCTGCATTTTCCTCTGGCAGGCTCTTCTTTGAAGTTCTAATCCTCCAAGTGTAGTAGATGTGATAATGACAATAAGAATACTTCTGAATCCTATGTATATTAGAGATAGGGTGTCTGACTCACTGCTTAAAACTATAGCTTTTCTGGATGTAAGTATGTTTACATAAAATTGCACTGAAAGGGTAAACTATAATGCATCAGGCTCGATGGAATTACTTATCTGAGTTTTATCTGTGGTCACTCTGCTAGCAGGAAATAATTGTGCCTGTGGTTTCTACATCCTGAGTGGAAATCTGGAATTCAATAAAATATGGTCTCATTACAGCATACCTGTCTCCAACATATGTTCTCGTTTTAGTGTTTCTGTACATACAGATAGCTCTGATTTATCTTCTGAGTGACAAAATTTATCCTGTTCACCGCAGAGTATAAGAAACCTTTTGCTGAGCTTTGAAATCTTACATGGAAACCTGCTGTCAAATACTGAATGCAAGTTGTCACCCCTTTGCAGTGGAACATTGAGAAGGAGATCAGAATTTCAGATTGTGGTATTTTGAGACCAAAAGGAAATGGTAGAGTATGAACAAGGATCAGTGTTTGAGGGTCAGGGTTCTCCTGGGTTAAATACAACACAAGACAGCTGTTCACAAAGAAAAAAAGAAAAAAGATGCAGTGGTGATAGAGGTAGAATGAGATATTATATTATACAAGATAATACAGCAATAAAAAACTTGTCAGCTTCACAAGTCTTTGCTATAAAGCACATGAGGCCTGGAGGCGGCCACAGCATTATTTATGCACCCTACCTCCCTCAGATCTAGGAATTTAAGGGTCACAGACCGTTTTTATTATTGTTATCAAATTAGCTCTGATTTAAAGAGCTTACTGATAAGCAAAGCCTAGTTTATCTCACTTTTTTGAATTTAACTTTACTACCTAAATTTCCTGATTTTGTGTCCTCCCAGTTAAATAGTGCCTTGGTCTCTTTGAAAGCTACTCACCAAATCTACTCTAACCATCTTATTCTTCACTTCCTTTTATAGATTATCCACCATCTCTTAGCCAAGAATCCCCTTTAAATCTAGAAAGCTTCACTTTCTCTTTACTGACCCTTAATTATACCGAACAGGATTCTCCAGACTGAGATAACAGCTGTCCCTTTTCCTGCTTGACAACACCTGATGCTCATTCCTAGTAGTCTGGGGATATTTTCCAAGGTATGTGCTGTTGAAGTGATCATACCTAAAAATAGAGTTTGTTACCTCTACTGGTTTGAAAGATCCATGTATTCTCTCGAGACAGTTCACTCACTTTTCCATCAGCATCTCACCTTTGTGCCTTGCCTTTTGCCCTGTGGAGAACAAAGCCACACCAGAGGGGGCCCAGGTTTGTGATCATGTCCAAAAATGTTCTGCAGTGATCAGTAAAGCTTGTTACATCATCAGATGTAAATCAAATAAGGGTCGTAATTGTGTACATTGCACAACAGGTTGTATTGAGGCAATATTTTCCTCAGCTCCCGGTATGAGCCCTGGGCCCCTCCGTGGTTCAGTTAAATGATGGATTCACACTCCTGTGTGCTGTCAATGCGTGGAAAAGGAACTTCACTGGTGACTGACTTACCCTGAAGTGTTTTTTCAGCACTCAGTGTTGGCTGGGAGCAATCAAACTCCAAAGCATACTGGCACCCTTCCTTGTGTCCCATGAGTGATTTACTGGTGAAAAGGTGCCTGCTCTAAATATGGATATTTTAGATCCCCAGCAATCATTTCAGCACCTTGCAATGACACAGTGAGTGAACATTTCTACTCCCCAAAGTCAGTGCTCACTGAGGGGAAGCATGAATGTGATGGAAGACAGCTCATTATGTGGAAGCAGGGAAGAGAAACATGTTAAATGAAACAACCCTGTCCCCCTCATAAGTACCTCACTCTGCCCCAGCTGTGTTGACACACTATGTCCTATTTAGTGGAGCAAAGGCATGCTCAAAGCCTTGCTCCAGAGTCACAGCCTTGCCAAAAGGAGTAGCAGGATGAGGAGGCAGCAACATTTATCCTGTACTGCAGAGCAACTGAAGACTGTGTTAGGATGTGGTCCCTTGTTTAGAGCTCTGGTGTTGCAAAATGGTGCATATGTAACAGGTGAGCCAGGAACTAAAGTCTGCGCTGTTTGATACCCGTTGGAGGTTCAGTAAGTGAACGAGTGGTATGGACTTGATCTACTACTTGATGGGGCAAGATACTAGAGGAGGGGAGATTGTGGAAGATTTTCTTGTTGGTCATTATTCAGTAAGTGCCAAGGAAGGTAATGTAAGATGTAGGATAAAATGAAGAGGGAATGCTGAGAATAGAAGATGTTATTTTAAACAGGGAAAAGAGCAGAACAGTTTTAAAGAGCATAAGGAGTGGTTGTGTTTTGGATGTGAATAGCCAGTTAAATCTATATATATTTGTGTCAATATTTAGTGAATCACAGGAAATTGTAAAGGCTGTTAACAGTGATAAGCCAGAGAGATGCTCTAAACATTTGTAGAAATCTGTCAATATTTTCTCTTTTAAAGTCACTTGATACAAGATTGATGAACCAAACAACCATTCAGTGTCTCATTAAATCTGTTACAACCGGATAAAATTTCCAGTGGCTTAGCTTAATGCTTGCAGTAAAGTAAATTTTCAGCTCATGGGTGGACCTATAAGTTAATAGAGTCTTTGGTATTACATCACCACAGATAGCAGAAAGGACTGAACGAGTTGTCAGGATTATATTCCTCCTCTACTGATTCCCTTTCAGCAAAACTGAAACTTTGTCTGACTTCAAAGAAGCTATTTTAAAAATCACAATTTTCAGGAAGGAATGACGTTATTTTGCCTGCTTCATCAGAATGAATGCTCCTCTGCTGTGCACAAACGAGCTGCTTGCCCTAGTTGAACAAAAGGCACGATGAGGGCTTTGATCAATGTTGACAGTGTTCCTGCAGTATTTCAGTGCCCCATTCCTTTTTGCTTTCTAGAACCACTACTAATGACATTGGTTAAGAGAGAGTGTAAATTGTGGTAAGATGGCCATCTCCAGAGAGTGCTGAACTGGTCTGTTGCAAGGCTTCCTTAATTATTAATTTCATTGCTACAGATTTTTTGTTTGTTTGTTTTAGTAGTTTGTCAGGACAAAGAGCTCCTTAAAGCACCACTCATCTGTATGATAAAATTTGTACACTTTAGTCTACAGAAACACCTTTTACATTCATGACCCATCATGTCATGAATGTTCTTGTCTGAAGTGTGACATTCCACACTGGGTTTATTTTTTCCTTGGAGACAAGCAGGAAATCTGTCACTAGTTTCCTTCCGGCCAGCTCTGACTGCCTTTTCTCAGTCCTCATAGTCCTCTGTACATTTCTTCTTCTCCATTTTATCTTCTGAAGACAGATACAGTTCTCATAACTTCATTCTCGTGTTTCTTTCAAGGTATTCATCCTTCTCATGCAGCTTGAAGCTGGCACTTGGCAGAAGATTGCCTGCTTTCCTTGTAATACATTAAGTGGATGAGGTGCCCACCCACCTCATGTACATCTATTTCCTCACTTACCATGCCTCCTCTTTCCTGCCCAGTCATCATTATTTTTTAATTATCTGCGTATTTTATGTGGTGCATCCAAAACTTTGCTTCCCCTTCTCTTAATAATTTCCCACTTGCTACATAAGAAACCAACCTCTCTAATCCTCCTTGTCAAGTCATCAACTTCTCACTAAATCATGTACCTTCAGGAACTGCTTATTGGCAATTCAGCATTTCCTTCCTGTCTATTGCCAATGCCAGGAGTTGCAGTCCTGTTGCTGCAACATTCTCATCACCTCACATCTCATCACTCACCAACACAGCCAGGCTGCTCCCATCTCTCTCGACACTTCCACAATTTCACTTCTTTCTGCTTCTTACTCAGGTTCAGTCTCGTGGCTTGGCAGAACTGTGTCTTGGCTTATTTCTTCATTTTCTCCTTTACCTTGTTCATGGGCCTCTATACTCATGCATCTTTTCTACTTCTTCTCAAGCTCATGCATTTTTTATGTCACTCTGTGCTTCAGGCTTCTCATGTAGAAAGGCCTGCTTTTCCCCCAGTCCCCTCGAGTCTTCCTCGAGTCTTCCTCGAGTCTTCCTGGATCCACCTTAATAGTGTCTCTCAGTTGCTGTCCCAGAAAGTCTTTTTTTTCCAAGTTAGAAAACTCTAAGTGCAGTTTTTGTACTGTCAAAAAGCAGAAGCTTTTCCACCTCCACTTTAAAAGGAAGCAGTCGAGTTGAGAGAGAGAGGTATTTTTGCAGATCTAGAGCCACATTCTGTACTGTCCTGTGGGGCTCACAGGTTGGGCAGCTGAAGACTGACATTCACATAAGGACTTTTGAACATTTTGGCAAATGGTTTAAGCTCTTCCCTGTTTTATTTAGATGCAATTCTAAAGTATTTGGAGGACTTGTTCCTACTTCATACAAGGCTAAAATTGCTGTAAATCTTATGTTTTGATGCTTCCTAAAGAAAGAAAGAAAAAGGTTTTATTCAGTTACAAGCTTTTGAAAAATGCATGTATACTTTTAAATACAGAATGACAATAGCAAAAAATACTTAACTTGAGGGGGGGGGTGCAAAGCAAATGTATTAGGAGTAGGCATGAGTAAAAAGTTACATTTCCCTTTCTCTCTTTTATGCTTCTCCTTTACCTGTGCTGTAGAGACTGAAAATAACTCTGCTTTCAGTGTTGTCATCACCATTAGAGGCATGCTGTCACCTTAATTTTTTTTCTGACTTCTACAGGGGAAATAGAATCTGACTGCTGACTCACTTGTTAGGTCTGAAGTGAGTAGTTATGCTTATTTCATCTATTTTGGCCATGAGTTTAGGTCTTTAAATATCCATCTTTTTTTTAGCAGGTACAGGTACTCCTATTCATGAAGGAAAATGGAAATGAAGACTGAAATAATTTTCCACTTTGTTATCATACAGAAGACATTGTCTAAAGCAGGAATATACAAGATTTTTTCAGAGTTGTCCTACTGAAGAGTTTTCTCCTTCCAAACTAGGCCGCAGTGTTGGTATAGTTGTTGGTTGTCTGGGATGGTTGAATTGTTACATTCACCTCAGCTGACGCAGTGCCAGTGGTGTCAGCAAGCAATGGTTTGGCTGCAAATCCACTGCTCAGATGCTTTTATTTTTCCTTCCTGGCCTGCCCCATAATACCTCTGCAAGCTGAAGTGAAAACATCTTGTGGAAAATGAGTGTGCAAATGGACCTTTTTCTTGGTCCGCTTTATTATCTCTTTTTTCCATGTAGATGCAAGGTTGGGCAGAATTGCTCCTGCTCACAGAGAATATTTTTGATTTCTACATTACATATTTTATGTGCATTTTGGGGAAAAACAAAAGTTAACAGTTTAGTTTGGACAAGCAAAGTAGCAGCAAATGGAGACTTTTCCTGACAGCGTGCTTTCTTTGGCTTTCCTTCTGTATGTAAGTATCCAGGGGCCAGATCCTCTGCTGGCGGAAGATGAAAGGGTCTCTAGCTTTTCTGACCACTTTGCATCTTTCAGGGATGCCACTGACTCGCCTAAGCAGAATGGAGTTCTGTCCATAATCAAAAGATTAGGTATATTTGAATGCAGTGAATGGCTCTATATATTCAGAGCAAGGAAGAACACACACATGAAATAAGAATAAGCAAAAATATAGAGATTATTTCATTTGTGTGGTTTTCCTCTGGACATTTAAGTAGCATTGCCTTAGTTTCAGTTTATTTTTCTGTAAGCCTTAGAAGTTACTTGATATCAGAGCTAATCTAATTTTCTGCCTTTAGCTTGTTTCTTTTTAGTTTCTCCTTCTAAAGTTCAGGTTGGAAGCTACTCCTTGCTGGTTTTTCACCCTTTTGTTGGGATGCAGAAGAAAAATATGCTGGCATATTTCTAAATTCTCATGGACTCAACAAATCATTTTTTTATTTGTCCCACTTTTAATCATGTGTGTGCATTTCTGTAGGAAAAATATTAAGGAATTCTCGAAATTGATGTCACAACAATTCTAGAATTGATGTCACAACAATTCTAGAATTGATGTCACAGAACGCCAGAATTACAGAATGCTTGGAGTTGGAAGGGACCACAGTGGGGTCATCTGGTCCAACCCTCCTGCTAAAGCAAGTTCAGCTAGAGCTGGCTGCACAGGATTGTGCCCAGGCAAGTTTCAAATATCTCCAGAGAAGGAGATATTCCAGTGCTTTGTCATCCTCAAAGTAGAGGCTGAGGAAAACAACATCCACTGTTCTGCCCTCGTCTACTTGGCCGGTCGTGCCATACAAGGATGTCAGATTGGTCAAGCAAGTTTTTCTCTTGGTGAATCCACTCTTTTAAAAGTCTCTCTCTAAAGATTAATTTCAATTGTAGAATGTACTTTCTTATAAACAAACTGAAAACTAATGGCAACATTTCATTTAAATATGAGGTACATGGAAAGGTAATCTGTTCCAACTGAGAATATTCTGTGATTCTCTGATTCTGTAATGTACTAGTACAGTAAAACAATGAACAAATTATTTTCCTGTTGAAACCATAAGCATAATTCAAATAAATACGTACAGGAGCAAAACTCAATCTAGCTTTTAAACTTTTATTTTAAAATTGCACAGTTCATCCAGTCATAGATAATTGCTGCATAGCATCCTTCAACTTAGGAGCTTTCAAAGGAGCTTTCTGGTATAACACCATGTATTTAAGAGACGTGTGAAGAACTTTAACTTAGAGAACCAAAATTTCCATGCTGTGTCATAAACAAGATGGGGAGGGACTTCATCTCACATCCCACAGTGAGATCTAAAAGGTTCATGCTTAGTCTTGCTTTTTAACTCTCCATACAGTTTGATGAATTCTTCACATAAACTACTCTGCATCCTGTAAAACAGCTTATACTTGTAGCTTTCAAAAGGCAAGGACCAGTCAAATCTCATGGAAGTTTTGTTTGACAAAGAACTGACTAAACTTCAGATAGAAACCTCAGGTTCTGGCCCAGAGAAAGCTCAAGTGAATCATTCTTCATTGTTACTACTGGCAGTTTTTGAGCTTGTTAAACAAGCTGAAGGAGATTTCAGCTAAAGAAACAGTATCTGGAAAATAAAAAATTATAGAAATAATAAGTAAATGGCATTGCAAAAATTGGGAACTAGGCCTTATTGATTGATACATGGTTTTTAAGTTGTTCAAGACCATTATCATTAGTATTTTGTCTACCATAACATTGTTCTGGTATGTATTTGGTGATGTTTAAAAAAAAATTTAAATAACTGGATTGAATGTCATGCCTTCATAGGGGTGTGTTCAAACTGAGAGTCTAAAGGCTGAGGGAACATAAAGGACACCAAAGCCCTTTCTATGTTTGATATTGTGTGCATCAGGTGAATGTGCAATAAAAATGAAGAAACTATGCAAGGAAAATTACTCTTGCCTTCAGCATTGTGTAATTTTGCTGTAGAAAACATAGTAAAGCCCAAGTTTTCTAAGGGTAATGTCTCAGATCAGGCCCTGAGATAAGATATGTATTTGTTCTTTCCATTGGTCCCTAGGACATCTGCCCATTTGTCCTGCTTCTTCTCTCTCATGGGTTAACCATTTGTAGCAGCAATATTCAAAACAGTACCTGGGCAGCAGCTGATCTGCATGCTTTATACTTGTCAGCAAAGCAAAAGAAATACAAAACCCAACACAAGTTCAGCAAAAGGTAGTTCAGCTTGACTTTTTAGCTGGAGGAAGAAGCTAATACTGGTGTTAATTACGCTCCTTTAAAAATGCAAATCTTCATTACAGCTATTGTTGCCAATTCAAAGTCAGTTAGATTTACTGTCTGTCACAATTCCTATCTGCAACTGCCTCCATACAAAAGACCGCAATCAAGAACTTGCCAAAATTAAATAGATGCGTGCATTGACATGCTTATTATAGCATTTATGATGCATTAAGTGCCAGGTGGATGCATGGACTATGAGAGAATAAAAAATACAGAGCTATCCCAGCCTTATGAATTTGTATTGCTTTGTGAAACTTATCTAATGCCCTATTTTTCAGAGGCATTGAGACCACATACTTCCAAAAAAACTTTTCTAGGATGGAGAAGCAGGGTTCATTAAAGTTGAAAAAAGTTGGTTCTTCTAGCATGTCTGTAGCACATTTTTATGGTAAGGTAACTAAACTTCACTGTCTGAAAATTGAAAAGTAGGATGTGGGCATTATCACTGGCAATTTCGTAATACTGAGACATGCGCTGTTAACTTCTAACAGTGTTTAAATCACACAGCAACAGAAAGATGTAGCTTACCTGTAGTAGTATATTGTGTCACTGGCTGAAGATGAACCTGAAAATGCAAGGAAAAATGTCAGTCACCTGAAATCAAGCTCAGCGTTGTATCTGGATGGGGCTTTCTGCACTCACACAGTACTTTCTCGAGTGGAACAACAAATTACGATTTTTCTTGTAGGCAAGCCTCTACCAAGCTTTTCAACCCCCTGGGCAGCCACTGGCAGGGCCCATGTCTCAGGCTGCTACTCACACACAGACCTTCTCACCACCCTGAATTCCTTGTCGCTAGTGCAATGCAGATGTGAGACCATAGCTGGCAGAATTCTCTTCTCCTGCACAAAACCAGTGTTGTACAAGAAAATTATCCAGTCACTATAAGGACTTGCTCGGAATCCTTTAGTGTAATCCCACACAGCTCTGCCCCTAATTTTGAGCTCTTCTTGCCCAGAATGCAAAGTTGCTTCTCCTTTCTCCTCTTAGCCACATGTCAGATGCCATGGCAGGAGATTCCCATCTGCCTTCCAGCCCACTACATCTTAAAGATAGCCTTGGATATCTGGACAGACTTCACAGTAGCCTCAAAGCTGAGAGATGCAAGAGGGGTCCAACTGCATGAGGTGAGAGCTGACCCTCACCGATAGCAGCAGATTGGTGGCTGCACCTAGATAGGTCAGCAATATGCTGATCAACCTTCAATCCTTGGGCTGAAACACTAAACAACAGCAGAACAACCCCTAAAACAAAGAAATTGAGAAAGTGACTCCTAGTGTGTCCAAGTGCTAGAATATTTGCAGTGATAAGAACAGGAGGGTTGTGGTCAGGGCAAAGGATGGGAGTGGGCCTGAGAGCAAAACTTGGAGGAACAGCTAAGCAAACCACACCAACCAGGAGTTGCTCAGGTAAGCAGATTCAGAGAAAGTCTTAGTCTCTGCCTCCATGGCCTTGGAATGAACAGACAGAACTAGTTGTACCTTGTTGACCTGCCTGTCAAGTCAGACATGACTGCTGGGCTCCTGGGTTTTTCATGCAGGAAAACTGTCAATTAATTTCTAACCATGTTTTTCTTTTAGACAATGACAACAGCTTTTACAGAGATAGTGTGGGCATGTCCCATTTCTGTTCTGCCTTTGCCCATTTCAAACAATTAGTAAAAGCAGGCAAGTGTAGTCAAAGGCTGTTTCCCAAACATTGCTCTAATCCTGATTGGCCGTCCCGTGCTATACTCAGTAATCATCTGAGAAATTATCCTGGAAAAAAAGGCCTATGCTCAGATCATAAAGAAATGCCAATAAATATTTTTGTCTTTAATATTTCTGAGTGAGAAAGGCCATGGTAGTGAGTTTCAATTGTTTCTTTGATATCTAGGAGAATGTGCTATCCTCAAGAGCTCCCCTTACCCCTCCACAGCTGTCCCACAGTCTGTGCTCTCTCTGGTTCACCAAACTTTAAAGCTGTCTCAGGTCTTGGTCTGTCCATACAACTGTTCCAGGAAGATGAGCAGTAGTCCAGTCCTTATCTTCTTCCTAGTATCCCTTCCAAGCCCTGTTGCTGTCTTCCAGTTCATCCTTCTCAATCCCAACTGGTTTCTGTGAAAACACATCTTACGTATCTCTTTGGTGTAGGGTAATTCATGGCTGAATGTTTCAGTATTTACACAGAGTGGGTGAACCTGATTGTCAGTGTGGGAGCTTTGGTTTTCATGTGTTTGGGTTGGCCAGGGATGGTGTAATCTCAGAGAGAACTGGGAAGATGGTGGAGGACATGGGACTTACTGGGCTAGCATGTGACAAAATGGCCCCAGTGTCTTAGGCAGGGGCTGAATATTTACATGGGAATATGGCCCATATCTGCATGACCTTTGGGTGGAGACATCAAGTTAGAGTTAGAAATCTATTTGAGTTGGATGTGATGAATCCCAGTGGGACTTACCTATCTAAATTGTCTTTGACAGATACTTTAAAGTTGATGAGCCTGACCACTAACATTCAAATTGCTAAAATTGTATGAATGAAACCATTCCTGCAGACATATCTTGGAGAAAGTGTTGTGAGAATGCCAGGTGGGAATAATGGAGAGGATTAGTGCTTTGGACTGTATTAACTGATCAGAATCAGACTATGAGCTACTAATGAGAAGCTGCCTTGAAGCACAGTGCTTGGATTTGTCAATTGAAGTAATTGTAGGGAAAAAAGAGACATATTCATGCAGGTGTAAGTGACTCTGCCAAAACCTTATCTGGAGTACTGTGTGCACTTCTGAGTATCAGTGACTGAGGGAGAGGGAATTCAGACTGGAACAGGTGCAGAGAATTGATGGCAATAATGGAAAGTGTTTTAGAGTAGAGAGCATGCTCAGCTTAGAAAAGCAAAAGCTGAAAGAGGACCTGGTTACTCTGTGTGAATGTTAAACAAGTAAAACACCTGGAAGGGAAAGAGCCACTTATGCTCAAAAAGAATACTGGCACAGGAGCTAATGAATATAAATTGGCTGTGAATAAAACTAGATGGAAAGCTGGGATGGCTTATAACTATCAGAGCAGTAAGGTTTTGGTTGTTTTAAAAGTACAGTGGAAAAAAGGGAGGACAGAATCTACACAGTTTTAAACCAGAAGTTGGTCAGTTTATGGAAAGGAAGATGCAGGTTGTTTGCTGGCAATACCAGGTAAGTAAAACTTGATGCGCTGGGAAATTCCATCCAATCCATTGCTCCTGGGTCAGTCTCTAACCTTTATACTTGGGCAGATATAGCAAGTGTCCATAACAGAAAAAAATCAAGCTAAACTAAAATTGAAATATGAGTGGCTTTCTGTGGAAGGGTGAGTGATTATTTAGAAGATAATATGCTCCTGTAGATAATAGAATCAAGTTCCTGCTGGCAGCATTCAGGTACTTAGGCATGAGTGCCAACATGCAAACCTGATTAGATAAAAACAACTAGGGTAAGACAGGGAATAAGCAAAATGCTTTGTGAACAGAGATTACATAACAGAGGTGGCCTACCAAACACTATTAACCTAGAACCTTGAAAGCAAAGGGATAAGACATTAGGGAAAAAATTATTTTTCTTTTCTACGTGGCCCTTAAAATACTCAAGGACTGCAGAGTTTCACTCTACTGCAACAAAGGCAGCAAAGAAAACACAACTTCTGAGCTCTGAAAGAAAACCTAACTGGTGGCTGATACATATAACTGGAATAAAACATATTGGACTAAATGGGCCAAAATATCTGTTCCTAGATTTCTGTAATAGTTATTCTTGAGAATTATTGGCATTTCTATCCATCTTCAGTGTGTTCTTCATCCCCAGGAATAAGGAGCTGTTTTAGGATCTCTGATGCTCTGGTAGTGACAATCTGCAGTGTGAACCTCAAGAATCAAAAACAATGGCATAGGAAAGGAAGAATATAGGTGGTGACAATTAAACTAACACTCTGCACCTTTATTTTTTTACTCTACAGACTAAAAGTGCCTAAAACACATGTACCACATGCAGCATCTCTAACAGGGCTGTTATCTTTTTCTCCTGCAGGAGAAGAAGTCTTAAAATCTTTCAGGTGAGAAAGTCTCAAAGGTAACCCTCTTTTCATCATGTTTTACATTTTTGGATCTAAACTTCAACACTGAAGATTCCAGATGCTATAAAAACATTATTGAAGTGCAACATGGTATTAAGGTCATGTCTCACTGGTGCAGACTGTACTGGTTTAGCCACCCAGCCTGGCAAACTGCTGCCAGTGCCAAACCAATATATCTTTTTTTCCCCATATTTATACCATATTTACCCCTGAGTGAGATTTTTCAGGCATGCTATTGTTGTCAGGGATGTAGACTCCATTTACTGCTATGCTGCAAATTTTCCCTGCCCCCACAATGCATTCAAATATATATTTGCTTTTACAAAACATTGGTTTTATAATCACATATTGAGCAAAGTTTAGTTGTGCTTAATAAAGTGCTTAAGTACAGACATGGTCACTTTCTTAATTTACTCTTAAAAAAAAAAAAATCTCAGTACAATACTATTTTGTTTTTTTAACTGCCAGAATCCCCTCCTAAGACTCAGGTGCTGTATCAAAATTTATAAACAAGATGTCTTTGACCAGAGCATGGTAAGATATGTGGTTGTCATGCCAGAAAATAATTAAAAATGAAAACAATCTGGAAAGCTGTATTTCACATGAAATAATTACATTAGCAATTGATAAGCAGTAATTTGAGCTGATATTCCTGCTGTTTTCAGAAAGGATTTCTGAAGTCCAGATTTTAAAAGAAATGTAATTTTCGTTGTATTAACTATAACTGTAATTGATAGAAAAGCTCTCACTTATCTAAAAATAGAGGACCAGCTCGCCTCAGGGCAACTATTATGGAACAGTTATGAAGTCTAAAAGTGTCTGTGGCTGGCAACACGTGGTGTTACAGACGGACAACGCTCACCCACGGCAGAAAGGTGCTCACTCCTTGGGAACAGGCACAGGCTCCAAACCAGCACCATGATCCTGCTGGCAGACTCCCCTCCTTGGGGTGGTGGTTTCACAACCCAGAATCCCTCTGATTGACTCAACCTGCTCCTCACAAGCAGGGAAGAGCTGGTGGCAGCTTTGGTCACACAGATGCAGGATGCAGTGACACAAGATGCTGGTAGTTGGGGCACAGACGAAGGCTGGAAGGTGACCAGAAACCCCTAGGTTTTGGGGAAGCAGATAGGGACTTGTTCAAGGTTTGCCTGGCATGATCCCTCAGGGAGCTGCTGTGAAGGGGAAGAGTGCCCAGGAAAGCTGGATGGTTTCTAAAGGTAACTTACTGGAAGCTCAGGAATGAATCCCACCATGTGGGAAGACTAAATTTCTGGAGAAGGTCTGCATGTGTAGGTGGGGAGTTTCTCACTGAACTAGCTCACAAAAAGGAGGGGGAAAAGAGGTAGAAACAAGGACAGGCAGTATAGATAGAGCAGTGTTAAAAACTTAGTGTCAAAACTAGGAAGGCCAAAGCCCAGCTAAAGCTGAAACCACTGAGGGGCATAGACTCTGGGAATGTTAGTTTCAAAGTAAATTCAGGACCCAGGGATGGGTGGAGAAGAAGCACTAGATACAACAGAGCAAAAAAGGCTTAAGTATTCAGTGACTGTCTTGCCTCAGTACTCACGAGGAAAAGCTGCTTTGAAACTGGCATGATGTGGGATGGAGAGGGACAGCCCTTCCTCAGTGGGGAGATATCAAACAACTTAGAGACTTGAAAGAAGCTGGATGTACTCAATACCGGGGGAGGGCTGGATAGGATTTATCTGAAGGTGCTGGAGAAGCTGGCCAGTGTAATTGTGGGATCAGTATATGGACAAAACATTTTTAAATTAATTTTTTTTTAATAGCAAAGCTGCTGTGAAGAAGAAAATGGAACACGCATGTGAGCAATTTTAGATGTAGCTGAGCTACATTAGCTGCACTGGCTATTATAATGAAAGAAATTCCCACAACTGAGTGGCCCATGGGATTTCATTTTCATATCTCTTGTCCTACTTTTATGTTTATAAGACATTGCATATAGCAGCTTTTGTTAAGATCTGGGATTTGGTGTATAATATTTCTGAAACAAAAATGAAAGGTTTGCTGAATCTATCATTGAAGGAAGAGGGGAAAATCCAACACCAGGTGAAATGGTACTTTTAGAAGCTGGACTTGGTGTGAGCTTTCACAGCTGGCCTAGGTGAGATGAGCTGGTACCCTGGTAAAATATTCATTTGCCATCTGGGGAGGAAATGCTGTGAGGAAGCGAGCTCTTACAGCCACTGGGTTAAGTCCCAAAGTTTCTGCTTAGATTTAGCTCAGCCAAATGTTTGTCCGACTTATGTGGATTCCTCTTCAGAACAGATATTCACAAAGACTGCAAGTCATGATCAAACTGACTGCCCCTCCTCAGAAAAGTAAAAACAATAGTAATAAAAACATAACAGAACATTCAGTTTGTGAGTTGTCACTTGTGAATCTTAATTTCCAGTCTGGCATCCGATCTGCCTAAGGCTCCTATCACACTCATCCTGACTCATCCTTCTGTGTGTTCTGTAACACCCAGCCATCAACGTTGCTATCTGTTCTTCCCAAGTAATGCCTTTGCTAGAGGGATTGCAGCCTGGCAAAATGGCGGGGAATAACAGCCCACCTCACACTGCCACCTTTCTCCTAGAGGGACGATTGATCTGGCTGTCTCTTCTCTGCTATTTCCCCAGAATGCATAGGAATATAATCTCTTGGAGATCAGTAGCTCTTTCATGTTAAAGTACATTAAGCCAGACGGCTCAAAAGTGAAGGTGAGGAGACAGACAATGTGGTCAAATAATCCCCATCTCCTTCAGGGACCAAGATAAATGTACAGTGAATCTAAGAAGGAAGAGAAAAAATGAAAGAAGAGAAAAAAGGAAGCTGAGGCTGGGAGTGAGAGATACGACAATGTCTCATTTTCCCTTTCATTTGCATCATTAGTTTTGAATAGGAACTGAGCTGGACCCTAATTCAGCTATGCACATTTCAAAGAAAAACATTTAATTTGGGCAGTAATTAGCAAAGTTGTAATGTAAACAGAGGAAAGAGGAGACAATATAAAAGAAGCAATGATGCTTGTTCCTTTTAAAAAAATTCTGTTTGATATTAGTATTTGGGCATCTATTGACACACTAATAACTGCTTTGAGGAACAATTAAAGGACAAATGGCTGCTTTGGGGCTAGGTGACAATATACAATAAATTACTTGATACACTGGAATAAGTAGAAAAATGGAGAGAAATGTATTACCAGTTAAAAAAACAGTGAAAGGGATTCATTTAAGATGGAATGCATCACCTCAACATTACTATTTTCTGTCTTGCTTTGCTTAGGCAATTTACATGTTCTTTGAATCTATTGCTTTTAACGAACATAGAGATGATACAGTGTCTGCGTATATACTGAGATAAATTCATTTTCGCCTGGGCTATCCGCTGTACATTCTGAATGACTGCAATGAAATGTAATTATTAAAGAGCTTTGGTCTCCTAATATTTAAGTCTAAAATTTTGTTAGATCTTTTCTAGCAACACCATCCATATTGAAAAATTTTCAACCTGCTCCTTCAGATTCAGCACAGGATGAGCACTTGCTTTGTTAGTCTGACCACACAATTTCATAATCATTGAGCACTGGGGTTATTAGTCCTTATGCCTTTATTTGGCAGGATATGAACTAAGCAGTGGTTAAACATTTAATTTGGGCAAGAGCTTAAAGTTGTGTGAATTCTGCTGGACAAACATGCCCGTTCTCAGAGTTGTGCCTAGGGATGCCATGATTCATCACACATATTCAGGCACAAGAAAGAAAAGGCAAGGAGAGAAGGGGGGAAGTTTTTCTTAGACTAACTCATCTTCCTAAGACCCTGGAAGTGGCTCTGGACACCTGCAATGTGCAATCTCCAGATATCTGGAGATGAACCAGGCAGGAACTGACCTTAGTTCCTTGAGAAGTCAGAGAAAGCACAAACTTGTTAAATAAGAATCAATGGGAGTTTTCTACTTCAGGTTTAGTGTGCTTAAATTTGCAGGCTATAATTAAAAAAAAAATCAGGCTAGGCATCTTCTGACAGAAGGTTGTCCACTGGCTGACAATATTCCTTGCTCCTGCTTTTTAATTCTTCCTGTATTTTTCCAAAAGTGGATCTTCCATATTTTTCTCTCCAGGTGTATTAGTCAGCTGCTCAGCATCTTATGACATAATTTATTGCTTAGCTATCACTGACCTTGAGTATTCAGAGCTGAAAACTGGTTTGCCCTGGCCAAGAGCCAAGGGTTTCCAAGGGTGGCATGTGGAAGTAGCTGGTCAGGCTTCACTGTTCATGTTCCCCCTGTGCTCCATGCAAGGACTGGCCTTCTGTCCTCCCATAGGTTCTGTGTCAGCTGGGAGGGCAAACACAGGAAAAGAGGCAAAAGAGACCCATGCTCAAATTGTTTTAAGCCTGGCCTCTGCATGCAGATGCCTGATGTGATTTAAAAGCCAAACAGAGACATTTCGCTGCGGTCTGCAGTGGCCAGGGCTGGTTGTTGGGCTGCCAGACTTCCAGTCCTAGGCAATAAGCTGTGAAATCAGCTGAAGCACAATGTGACTTACAGGGAAGATTCACTATACAGGATAAGTAACTATATACAGTAGAACTTCATAAGCTTACAAAAGCTGATCTTGGTTTTGCAGAAAGAGAATGGCTGGGATCTGAAACGGAACTGCTAAAAATGCCACCTTCTCGTCTGATTTATAAATTTCAGTTTTTGGCTGTATTTAGAGCTGTAATCAGTGCTTTGAAAGAAGTTAATCCCAGAGCATGAGGAGTGACTAATACTATTATTCTCCTTTTAGACTGCTTGCACAGAGCTTCTCTTTCTGATTAGTAAGAGGAATTCTCTACCCAAAAGTCTCATCTACTTGCAGCCTCTGCTGCTCATAGTCAAAGATTACTTTCATTTAAGAAATTACTTGGATAATTTTCATCATCTGCTCAACATCTTCCTTTCCCATCTCCCGTTTTTCCTCTCGCTTATATTCTTCTCTGTCTTGCACTTCACAGAGTGCTATCCAAAAAAGAGAGAGGTTGTTATGATCTTGCATCTGCTGCTGTAATAGTTTTAAAAGATTTAGTGTGGAGATAATGAGTTTCAAAATCACCCCACTTGTGAGCTTCCAGCTCCATTTCCCTTATTGGAAGAAAGGGACAGCCTTTATTAAAGAGACCATCACCTCTGTGGTCTAGAACTCAGCAATTCAAAAGTAAATAACAAAATCTGAGCTCTTCTGCTGCTCGGGAGTTTTGCATTGGCTTAAACAAAGTTAACAGTCAAAATGATGGCGGGCAGAAAACACATCCACACATCCAAATCCAGCTTGAGACACCAGTGATTCGGAAAAGGGGAAAGTCCTCCTTGTGTTGCTTCTTTTTGTCTGCTTTTAATTAGCTCCCTCTTTACTGCAAGGTAGTGCAGTTGCCAGTGGCTCAAAGTTTTAGCAGTTTGTTGCTGCTTTTCTTCTACTTCCCAGTTTCAGAAGAGACCACTGCATTGGGTTGGGACTTCCCTTCCAGATGGTTGGCTCAGTTTCCCAGTAAGTTGATTCAGTAATGTCAGGTCTAATAACACTTTCTGTTCCTAAAGACACTTTCACAGGCTATTGCAGCCTCTCGGGGGAGGCAGCTCATCCCCAAAAATGTATCTCAAACCAGATACAAAGTTTCTCAATCCTGATAATTGGTCCTGGAATGGAATAGTCCCATCTCTGACCTGTACTTAGTAATCGCTGTGATCTTAATCTTCATTTGTTCTTTATCAACTTTACATCATGAATTTGTTGGGAATTACAAAGGTTTGATGTAAAACATAATTAGCACAGGAGTATTTTTATAGATTTCAAAGAGCTTTTTATTATTTGACAGTTCTCATTCAGTAGGAGGTAGACAGTTCTGGCTCACAAACGGGTAACATTATTTTGCTTTTCTTTCATAAGTAACACTTAACTACTGTTTCTAATAATATTGCAGCAAAACAGTTTCTAAATATGACAGAGTGTTGAAAACACTGATGTGCAGGGGAAGTTGCATAATTGAAAAAAATCTTCACTTCTTGTGCCCAACACTTTAATCTAATCCATCCATTCAAAGCCTAGAGGTTTCTTGGTCTTTCAGCTGTGCTTATCTGATAAATGAGCTTTTAAAAATAGAGATGGCAGTAAATTCAAAAGGAGTTTCAAACCTCTAAGTACTGGGAGGGCGTAGATAAACTGAGCTTATATTACAAGCAGCTGCTGTGCTAACAGTCTGCAAAACAGAAAATACGCCTGAAGTTAAATCATTTATTGAAATATCATAGTATTTGGTTGTGGTGTAATCTGGTTCTCCATGTGTTATTCTACCCAACAAAACCCGATTTCAGTTTAAGATCAGTGTCATTATCTTCTGGGAGGCATATGCTGTTACTGTGCCTGCTGACAGGCTGCACACATGTGCGAGGGACCGGCTGTGGCTTTGACAGCTGGTCCCAACTAATTGCCTCCAGCAAGATAAACATGGTCTGGATTTTGATCAGCTACTTTTTAGGATAAGGGACCAATGGAAGGGAGCTGTGCACTGTGGGAATCCAGGAGACTAATGGGGAAAAGATGAACACTGTAAGAGTATTGTATCAAGGCAAAAATACACTTATGTATTTTATGCTTATGAGGTACGTTCTATACGAGCAGTTTAGAACAATCTGTGATTTTACCTTTGCTGCATCCCACGAAGAATATCTCCTTTCTTGCAGTGCCATCTTATTCAGTAATTGTCCCGAGTCATTAGACTTCCCACACAACAATTCACAGTCAGAAATGTAAGTGTGGGGGGAAATGCATTGCTTCAGTTTGTGAAAGAATATGTACCCCACTTCCACTTGGCACGAAATTATGATCTGATTTATTTGCAACTGCCCAAACAACCTACTCTTATTATTTAGATTTCCACATGGACTTGTGTCTTGAAGAAAAATTTGCCTAATTGTTTATACTGCTGTTGCACAGGCACAGACTTGATGATGCACCTCTCCCTTCTCATGCCAAACCCAAGTGTCAAGAGGAATAACATGAAGAATGATGAAATTTGTTTTGAGCTAGATCTGGGTTTGTGTTTTGTGGCATACACTAAACTAATGTTCTGTCAAGGCAAAGTAGAAAATTCAGTTTTCACTGTGGATTTGTTTCAGTCACATGCAAATTTCTGGCTGATGAGGCTGCTATGACTTTTCGACATCTATAAGGAATAGAATTATCTTATCACAAGAAAGAATTTTGAAAAGGAGAAGCTCAGAGAAGCTAGCAAATTTAAGTTCAATGTCATCTAAATTTGAGAGAATTAATGCTCCTGGTTGCCAGCTATCTTGTGATGGTTCCACTGATAGCTGCCTTTTGTGAAAACCCAGAGTGTTTTCTCCCCAAACCGCATGCTAAAACTTCCCCAAGGACAGAGGTGTTAATAAGATGAAACATCCCTGCTCTGGCACAGCACTGAAAGGGTGACACCAGGCTCACAACACGAATGCCAAGTACGTGAGTGCATTCACGGTACAATTACCCTGTTTGTACTGCCAGTTGCAGTAATTGGATAATTGGGTCCACAACTGCCTAACTACGTTGGTAACTATTCATTGCTAAATTATATGTGAGCAATGTATAAAAAGCCCCAGTGTCTAAAAGCCTTTGTTACAGAAACTTTCATTTCATGAAGGCTCATCCTAATTGAGAAAGCCTGCCTATGTGCCATGATCTATCTTTTTGTTCATTCCTTTTGAATTAGGACAGGTCTGACTCTAGACAGGAAAACAAACACAAGTGAAAAGGAAAAGTGGCAGTTGTGAAGACAGGCTGTTGCTCTTCTCTCCTGCTGATCCACAGAACTTTTTAAGAAGTGCCATGGGAAATTAAATCAGGAGGTTTTAAATGTCCAGCCTTTAAATGAGCATTCTGACATGGTCTTTAAGTGACAGGTTGTTATGATTTTTTTTTAATCTCCTGGCCTTTTCACAACTCTTATTTCAGTTAATTTCATAGGAATAAACTGATGACTTCAAAATGTCCCAACCTGAAGCAGTTTTGGAGAACTGAGCCTTGGCAATGGCAAACCCATGAAAATTCAAATTGCCCTAAACGGCCACTGCATAGAGAGTTACCAGCAGGATCGTATTCTTCACCTGAGAGCTCTAAGTGGATGTAAATGAACTACTAGTTTAGTGTAGAGCCACTTGCTTCTCACCCACAACCAATAACCTGGATAACAGAGGAATGGAAATGTGACTAACGATGCTGCCTGATGTTGAATGGAGTTTCAGAGATTTTAGAAGATTACAGACCAGTTTTGGACATTAATAAAAGAGCAGAATTATTTGATATGTAGGCAGATATGCTACATTGAGAAAGATTCTTCATGGTTTTGTAAAGGTAATGAATTTCTCATAAATCTCTCAGAGTTCTCTGAAGGAATGAACAGGCATGCTGATATGGGAGATACAGCTGATACGGTCTCCTTGGATTCCTGAAAGTCACTTGACAAGATCATTCACCAAAGGGTCTTAAAGAAGTTAAGATTGGGATGAGATGGACAGTGCTGACATGGATAGGCAACCAGTTAAAAGAAGTTACTTTTCTCACCAGAGGGAACTTACCACTACGGTCCCATAGGGACATATCTGATGAGCCCGGCTCTTCATTACATTCACAAATGAATGGAAAATGAAGTGACAAAGTTCAGTGACTGTTCTGAGCTCTTCTTTGTGGTAAAAAACAAAAGCTAGCAAAGTTTGAAGAGCTTCTGTAATGTCTTGAGATACTGAGTTAACATGGCAGACTGGGGAAAGGGAACGTGTGAAAATGTAAAAAGAGTTCACAAGAAGCATTCTTATTTAATGTATTTGATCCCAGACTCTGAAGAAGCTATTATCAGCTAGTACAGAGCTTCTGGAATTGTAATAGCAAATTCTGCAGGAACATCAGCACAGTGCTGAATGGCAGCCAGTATGAAGCAAATTACTAGGGAAGGGAGAGAGGACGACACTTAAAAAGAGTATTAGGCTACAATATCTTGAATACTGTGGCCATTTTTTAGCCTTCACATCAGTGTGTGTGTGTATATATATGTGTGTGTATATATTTATAAAGGAGCACTGTTGAATAACAACTGCAGGTGAAATAGGGTCAATACAAAAAAATCAAACATGGAAAGACTCTAGCTGTGAAAAATGTTGACTCAGAGGAAATATGAAAGAGACCTGTAAAATCACGTATAGGATGAAGATCAACAAGGAAGGATAATTTTGCTCTTGTAAAATAAGAGGGAGAATCCAAGGAAATCACCAGGCAGCAGCTCAGCTGTAGAACCCAGACATGGGGATATGTGAAGTACTAATAGTTTACATTGATTCAAAAAGTGATTAAACAAATTCATGAACATAAAAAAAACCCCAGACCAAAGTAAAACACAAACTCCTATTTAATACTGGGGTAAAGAAATGTCTCATTAGGTGACTTTGGCAATGCCTCTTCCAGCAGTCCTTTATGATGACTCTAACTTTTAACCAGTGTTACACATTGACAATACTTACCTTTTCTTTGGCACATAGTTGCTATGGAAATAAACAGTAACTTGGCACAGATCTCTTTGAGAAACTCCGGATCAGTGAGTGTCACGGACATTTCGTGAATGAATTTCATCTTGCAACCTGTACACACAATTCTTGAGCTGACAGGAGAATAGTTTTAGAGTAACTAATGCATATCCAAACCAGTCATTGTGTATTGGAGGTTTTACTAGTTTCACTGTTGTTGAAAAACAAGCAAGAGTCCTGAAAGAGAAGGTAGAGGGAAAAGAAAAAAAAGTTAGCAGCTTATTTTAAAAATAAAATAATTCCCAACTTTTGCAACTGGTGATTCATAAAAGGGCTTTTTCTTTTTTAATGTATGCAAGCAAGCAGTTTCCTGTCTTCCTTGTTCTGGCTTTTGGATTTTATCTCTGTTTATTTTACTTTTATATCATAATGCCATAATACTCTTGATCTTGGTTTCAACAGTCCTTTCCTAGTTTAGCATGCACTTGAAGTACTTTAGAGAGATTCCCTGATTTTTTTTTAATATATCTGGAACATTATCCTTGTCCTTTTTCACTCTGAGAGCCCTTGAAGAGTCACATTCACACACTCATATTGGATGCACTGGCTCAGAGAAACGACAGCTTCCTTTCAGATTGCCATCTCAGTGACTCAGCAAGCATCTTAAGGTGATCAAAATGAGAATGGCACAACCCAGGGTCTGGAAATTTTGCAGACTGTGGAAGTTATTTAATAAGTTTTAAAACTGGGAAGAAGTATGTCATAGCACTGCAGAGTTACTAGTAGATGAATCTGCTGACAAAAAAAATCCCCAAACCCAGTGTTTTTTTCTGTTTTATTGGGAGAATGATCTTCTTTGTGGATGTGATGCTAAAAGTACTTCAGTTTTGCCTAACAGCTCTGGCTTCTGTCATACAAGGGCCCTGACCACTCTGCCTGCCAGCTAGCTTGGTTGGTGAGAAAACCACATCTTGCAATGCCTAAAAGCTGGGGTCTTCAGGAGTCAAATACTTCTTCTGCATTCACCTCTTGAATACACACCAAATATGTGCAGCTCCCCTTGTCAGAGCTCCTAAGGAATCTACCACAGCTTTTGGAAAGTTTTAACAACCACGGATGTGCTACAGTCACATACCCAGAAAAGGGAAATGAGAATGATAAAAATAAATACTAAGAAAAACAAGAGTTCCGTTTCGGATTGAGTTCACAAAATATATGGTCCCCAATAGAATTTAAGAACCAACCATACACTGCTGCAGATGTTGAAGACAGTTAATACGGATAGAGAGATTGGAGGGCAAGTGAACAAGTGGCATCCTAAGTGGCAACTTATGGCCTACCAAGACTGATGCTCCCTGCACCTTTTGCAGCCTGAAGATAACTCATACTGCCATCACTGTTAATATTAAAGGCATAATGGTTATAACTCAGCATAAGTGGTACCCATGGTGTGGCGAGGGGCAGAGCCTGCAATAGAGCCAGTGGTTGGGTGCTGGTGGTTTTGGTGCCCTGGCATGTATCTGCTGGCTGTACCTGCCCTGAAGCCAGTCTTGGACTCCAGCCATCATGGAGATGGCCTAAAATGCCAAAGGAAGAGACGTGACACAAGCAGCACCTTCCGGTCAAGCATGACCAAAGGGACCCAGCACTTGCATGGGGGTTAGTAGGGGGTGGAGATTGCTCGCTGCTTTTGGGATGCACTGGAACAGTCAAGCAGCACAGCTCTCTTTGTGGCTCTGACTCCAGGATGTCCTCCCCTTGTGCTGTCCCCAAATAGTTTCACTTCAGGAAGCCAAGGTTTCACAGCTACTTTTGAAAGTAACCCAAAACCAAAATGTCTCACAGACTTAAGCTCTTCTTTTTCTCTTGGTATCCTCATATTTTAAATATAAAATATAAAAGTCTTTTTAGCTCTAGGTCTGTGTGTGTCAGTTTTCTCAATTTGCTTAAAGAGTGCATAGGAAATTACACAGCAAATATAAATATGTCAGCAGATTCAGCATCATGAAGCAGTATTTGCCAGCATAGTTTAGCTTAGAATCAGAGTCAAGCAGTGTGACTTCTTTTTGCACTTGATAATCTTGGAGAAACAGCCCTGCACAGTAATTAGGCTCATGTACTTGGGCCTCTATCTATGACTACCATTAGATTATGCTGAAAATCCATTATGAGCTGCGTTTTCTTCAAACTTTTAAATATGGGAGAAGGAGTAATTCCTTTTTGTTTTTAATTCATGCAGGCAGCACCAGTCTCAGCAACAGCAGAGCAGTTATCAAAACAGATCAGTGTTGGCAGATGTCAGACTTGTGGCTTTCTTGGGTATCGTCTCCTCCTCTCTGAAGCATTCAGCGTGGCACCGTAGTGTTCTGTGCCTTGGCTGGGTGGAGTGGAGGTTACTGGGACTAAAAGCCTTTTAACAAAGTCTGTGACATGTAATATTTGTGTGTCATGTGCTATCTCTATGAAAAGCCAAATTAATGGAAGAGATTGTTTGATGACACATAGTTAGTAAGAAGTATGTACAACTAAAATGTAATTATAGCACACAGGATCAGACTTAGGAATGTTGTAACAACAAGGAAGTGCTTTGAACACTTGAGATAACTCTCAAGCCAAGATAAGCCATGAATACTTCACCTGTACCTGGACAGGTCTCTGGGAGCTGATCATGATACACATGAGTAATTCTACATCTGAATTAGGGAACTGGTAGAAGGAACCGGTAGCTCAAAGATCAACATCAAAAGCAACCTTAAATATTAAAAGCAACAATTTACAGGTAAAGCCTGAATATCTCATTTGTACTGAGAAAAGAATTTTGAAAGAGTGTAGGAGAGGTTGGCATTTAGCTCTTGGGGTGCTGCTGGACTAGTTGAATGAAAACGTTAATTGACCGAGTCCTGACTTAGGAATTGTAGATGAGGGACACGAAAACAGCCTTGAAGCAATCTGTTGGTGAGCAGCCTGAGCCAGGCTAGAACTGCTTCATTGCACTGCTCTGCCTCCAGGGACTCCATCTCCAGTTTTGCAACAAAGACGTCAACATCTGGCTCTTCTAGAATAGCCCCTTCTCTTACCACTTGGAAAGAGGCAAGTCCAGAGGGTTTGGCTGGTAGTCTTTTTGTGGAGGCAGTAAAGCCAAATTAGCCAGCATGCACCTCCAGATAGAGATGTGTTTAGTGGAGACATGTGAAAACACTAGCACTGGGCTGGGCTGGGAAGGAATTTCAATGCAGCAAAGAGTGGGTATTTGAAAGACACTTTACAGCTTCAGGCAGGCCCTAACCCACCACCATGACATCTCTATTGGTTAGTAGGAATAATTACTTTTCTCTGAGCATTCAATATTTCTGGTTTTCAATCATAGCCTGAGTGCTGTGGGGATCTTACTACAAAGTCCACTGCTAACAGTTTATGTGATGCTTGGCTGAAAGACCTCACTGATCTGTTAGCAGATTATAATTGTTGGAGAAAGCTGATGGGTCCCTCAGGAAACTCCAGCTCTGTAGCTGGAGCAGAGACAGGCCCCTCTGTGTGCAGGAGCTCATTGTCTCAATGGTTTGGCCACAGGATCCGGGCTCTAACTCTTGACTCTTTCTCTGTAGTTTAAACATCTCCTTTCCCAGAACAGCAATGGCAACGTGAGCTTCTAACATGTAGCTGAAACCCTCAGAAGCCACAAGACAAGATGCAGACATGCTTTGCAGAAAACTTACACTCCTGCTACTACTGGACCTAAGATGAAACTTGAAAGAAAAGCACAGGCTTATTCACCCCTCATGGGGCAGCTGAAGAGAGTCTTTCCCCATCCCATGTAGTGAGGTATGACTGCAGTTTCTTTTCCAGCTAGTATAAATTTCCAAAGGAACAGATAGTGTATAATTGCATGATCTTTCCCTTGCTGTACAAATGCGGTTCCCAGAAATGGGTAGATGTAAATTTGTGGTGTTGCAAAATAAATAGCTCAGTGCTTTTTAACTTTTGGTGGTTTATTTGTAAATAATTAGAGTTTTTCTAGAATCATGTTGATAATTTAGTAGCAAAACTGTAACACGGTTTGGCTTATTACTGGCATCTCACTGCTTTTCTAAGAATGGTAACAGCCACAATCAAAACCTTTAAAATGAAAATGCAGCCTGCCCTTTGGGTTATATTCTGTCAGTAATGTTACAGTTTCATACCTTTAAACCCCTCCATATGTTCTATGGATATCCTTAGTGGAGATAGCTCACTGCTATAGTTCTCACCATAGGTAAGCTTCATTAGCCCTTCCCAGAATAAAGAAATAAATTAAATAGAGTTGCTTAATGCTCAGCACAGCTCAGACCGTCCAACTGCAGTGGTTTAACAAAACAAAGCTCTTCCTGTTCCCTCCAGCCTCTCCATTCATGAATGTTTCAGCCTAGCTGAGGACCTGTCCCTGCAAGGGAAAGATGATGTTTCATGAGTATGAATGAATGTGTGCTGAAATCCTCAGGAGTTCCTCCCATCTTGGTGCCAGTGGCAAAATTTTAATGAGAGAGGACTCAGTCCCAATATGGAGGAAGGACTTGGAGCTGTAGTGGATATTAGCTGCTCCTGGGTTAACGTGAGGGAGTTCTTTCCCACTGTTTAGAATACAGCACAAATTAGCTGAATGTATCAAAATGCTTCAGTTCTACCCTAGTACAGAAACGGTTTTAGCTCAAAACCTCAGTGTTAATTTCCTTTTATGCAAGTTGAGACACACTTAGCCCGGACAGCAGAAAAACTGCTGCAATTCAGTTACACTAAAGCTGAGGAGCAATAAAATGCCAAGCGTTTCATAAGCCAGGAGACCACACACGCACTCTTCCTGCTCAGCAGAACAAACTCAGCAGAAAAGTGCCCTTTTTGCTAGTGCCTATCGAAGCCTCCCAGGTGCAGGGAGAGCAGGGGCAGCCCATTGAGCTGCCAGCCCAGGGCTGGCATGACCTCCTCCCCAAGTCCGAGCAAAGTGCACCCCAACTCCGTGCCTTCAGCAGAGCTGCCTCCCTGCCAGCACCCTGAGGGGATGGGGCTATTTCTAGAGTACATTCTATTGTACTAATTCCTGCTGCCCTCCTGTCCTGCCTCTCCTCTTGCTAGCCAAGTTCCAGTGCTCTTTGTGGGCAGGCCTGCATTCAGACTTGGAAAAATTGGCAAGTGACAGGAATAGAGCTTCCCATCATTCACTGCTGGCAGTCCTTCCTTGTCCCCATCACGTCTGATGGTGAAGCCAATAAACTGCAGCTAGGCACCATCACACTCACTGCAAAGTCGCAGCAGTGTCAGGGAAAGCCTCCCCCCACATTTGCTTAATTTGGTTAATTATGGCCTTGAAGAGGGCATGTAAGTTGTATACCAGCATTTGGGCTCTAATTTCTTCTCCAGTGCCTTATGCAATGACACTAAATTAACCCTTAAGAAGCTCTTAGGTAGGACAGGTATTTTTTGTAGTTTCATTATGCTGGTAAAGGCTGAAAAAGGAACAAAGTCACTGTTGCTCATATCCATGCTTCCTGTAACATTGTGTATATGCTTGTGCAACCTTCCGATGTCCTGGGATGGAAATTTTAAAGCTGTTTCCCCTTAATTCCCTGGTGAGGAAATTTCAGAAGAGTTACGAAGGGACAGTTGCTTCTTTCAGGTCTCTTCCAAGGCTCCCTTTTACTAGGGAAGGTCTCCCAGGCCTCTTCTGCAGGTGTCCCCATGTTGGCAATGGTGGTGATGACATTTGCAGAAATGTACTCTAAAGCCATGGGGTCCCCACTGTGGCATATAGACCCTCTCTGATAACTCACTGTCTCTGGTAATCAGAAGTAAACAGCCTGTGTGCATCCCATCTGGGGGTCTGAAGCACAGCATGGCCAGTGGCACCAGACGTGAACCCATCCTGCTGTGGCCATGCCCTGGTGGATACAGGACTTGTGTCCTGCTGGATACAAGGCAATGGTCACAGCTGCCATCTCTCTCACCACTTCTCTGCTTGCAAAACCTGACAGTGACCTGGGGGTCGGTTTCTGTCAGGTAATCCTTCTTACAAGTCCTCTCTTCTTCAGGAGAACACTGATGTTCCAAACATGTGGCTTTTGAGATCAAAAATACTTTTGGTTAACCCTTTTTTTTGGTACAAATGTGACCCAGAAGTAAATTATATACCAAATTTCATTCAACAGGTAGCTGGTTAAGTGAGGAAAAAGGCAGTGCTTCTGGGTGGCAGTTTTATGTTCTTTTGTTGTGGGAAGGAAAGCTGATGAAGACATATCAGCTTTCCATTTGAGAAACCATAACACGATGTAAGTTACAATCTTCATCCTCAAACCCACTTAATTTTGAGATGATAGAGGTAATCATGGGAAGAAAATTTCACTTTGCAATATTGAATCACTATTATCTCATATCTGTGTAAATGCCTGGATCAAACACCTTTTTGAGGAATGACCTGTCAGACAAAGTGTAGGAAATGCAGTGCAAAACAACTGTCACCAATCCTTCTGTAGATGTAACAATGTATTTTAGCTGTTAAAGCATAGGAAAGCCTGTTATCATGAAAGCATAGATGAACACAAGGTTTTTTTGGTCATGCGGATTAAAGTGCTTCCTGATGTATAGCATTTGGCAAAGCTTCCTGTTTTTTTTTCTTGAATAATTATTCATGAGGATATTCTTGGCATGTCACTCTTACTTTGGAAAATGCAAAGTAAGGTGTCCTCTGCTTATTCCATTGTTGGGATTAATGCTCTCCATGCGAAAAAGTGCAGAAGACGGTCACTTTTGTGAGTTTACCAGGAAATATGGGAATCCTGCAGAAAAGCCTACTTGCACCCATGGGACTGTGCATCCTCCCTTCCTACTCTGCAGAGGAGTTTCAATGTTTCCTTTTCCTCCCAATCTCTCTCTGTTTATGGGGATGGAAGAAGAGCTTGCCTGTGGTGCACCCTGTGCACTCCTGAAGGTGAGTTCAAACTCCTGAGTGGCTCACACACCCAGATGGTTCATAAAGTGAGCAAGGATGCAGCCCAGGCTCCTCCAGTGCCCCTGCAGGTGCCCACAGGTCACCTCTGTCAGGGCTGCGCTGTACTCCTCTGGCAATGTTGTGCTTCACTCATCCTCAAGCTACAGATTTGTTAGGATGTGTTTAGCTTAAACAGGCACATGAATAAGTGGTCAAGGACATGCTAGAAACATGGCCAAGGACACTGAAGGTCCCAGCTATGCCTGCCACCTCCACTTCCTGCAGCCTTTGTCTCAGCACACAATGTACCTATTAGTTTGCAAGAGGGTATATCGTTCTCTTGTTCTTATGTAAGTCATTGTCCTCCTTCTGTCCAAGATGGCAATTGCTTAATGTCCAAAGCACTTGGACATACCAGGCACAATTAACACCTTGCCATATCTCCTGTTTTATCGGGGAAGACAGAGCAAGGATAAATTTGGCCAGGAGTGAAACCTCCACTCAGTGTTGTGCTCCTCATGAGTGTTATTGCAGCATTTGCATGAATGTTATTGCAGCATTTAAAGAACAATCACTTGCTGACAGGGTTACTAGCAATAACAGGGATTATTTCATTAGTGCATCCACACAGGGTATTGGCCAGCTCTATCTAACAGCTGCCAGCGGTTAGACTTGTGAATGCCAGAGAAAGTTTCTTTCATTTGCCTGCCTGGGTACAGATGTTGGACCTGAATTACCTCTCAGCATGAGGTTCCTCATTGTCTCCCAAAATATCTCTTTAGTCACTTAATTCCATCAGGTCACCCTCTGTACCTGACCTTTAGTTAGAACATCCCAACCTGCTTTTCCAGGTGGGAGCAATGCTGCCTTTGAACAAGGATTGTGTCCAAGCTGGCACTGGGAGGGCAGTGCATGCACACAAGTGCAGGGTGCCTGTAAACAGGAAAAATTACAATGTGAGGGTTGGGAGAACCATAGGAAGGATTATTTGGGCCTGTTTTTAATGCTCATTTGTCACAGGCTGGCTGTGCCATCCTCTGAGGGTTTTCTAGGCTGAGTCCAATGGCTGCAACCCAAAATGAGACTGTTTGTGTCTGAGTGGTTGAGCCCAGCCCAAGTGCCTGAGACCTGTCCTGGGAGAGGCTCTTCTCTGGGTTTTCTCTTTTCTGGGTGCTTTGGTTCAGCTCTTGGGGGCATGCTATGGTTGAAGCAGAGACATGGAACTTTGGCAGAGCACTTTTTGAACCGCTGTGCTTTTCTCCAGGGGTCTGGGGTGCCTGCTGCGCATATCAGCACTAGCACACCAGTTTCTTCCTGTTTCCTCGCTAAAGCCAGGGATCTTCAGAGCTCTTCGGAGAAGGTTTCTCTGTGCCTGCAATCAAGCACAAGTGCATGCCCATTTGGTGAGTCACTTTAACTTCCAGTGACTAACCCACCCAACCTGTGGGAGGGAAGGAAATTATAATAGTAATAACAGTTTGTGTTGCCACTGGAGGGTTTCAAAGTGCTTCCTAAGCAGTTTTCCTTATCAGGGTTCCTCTGAGAGATGATAAACATGCAGCTGATATTTCATGGCCATTTCTGTCTATTATCTTTTTAAACTGCTTGTTGCTTTTTTTTTGCTGAACCCACAGCGCTTTTGAAACTCTCCTATAGAATCCCAGAATGCGTCAGGTTAGAAGGGACCACAGAGGGTCATCTGGTCCTCCTTGCTCAAGCAGGGTCATCCCAGAGCACATAGCACAGGATTGTGTCCAGACAGCTTTGGAATATCTCCAGTGAAGGAGGCTCCACACCCTCTCTGGGCAATCTGTGCCAGTGCATGGTCACTGCACAGGAAAGAAATTCTTCCTCACGTTCAGGTGGAACTTCCTGTGCATCAGTTTCTGCCTCTTGTCCTACTACTCAGCACCACTGAGAAAAGCCTGGATCCATCTTCTTGACATCCTTCCTTCAGATACTTACAGACGTTGATGAGGTCCCCTCTCAGTCATCTTTTGTCCGAATTCCTCATTTCCCTGCCCATAATCAATCATCATTTCCAGTTTGGAAAATAATACGGTGAGTTGCACTGTAGTGAAAGCAAAACTGAATGCATAAAATATCCATCTGGTTTTTTTAACACAACCTGCCAGTTTTAAAAACATGAACAGTTGCAATGACTGCAAATTAATCAGCTGTCAGGGAAGGCAGAGGAGCCAATTCCACCTATTTAAGCCCTTGGGACTGCTCAGGTACACCTCCAACAGAAATGAGAGACAGTTCAAGGAGGCAGATGCTGCTACAGTTTTACATTTTATTAATGTTAATTTGGGGATTTCTTCAGTCATTTTTTCTCCTGGCTCTTCAACTGTTTTCCCCAGTGCCTTGTGTACAGGAAGAAGGTATGCAGGAGAGTCTAACTGAAAAGTTATACAAATCATAAAGAGATTCTTGATTAAATTGGGAGGCATAGTAGACCAAACTAAAGCTGCTTGGCTGAATGCTTGGGTTCTGTTTTTATTCTGTGAATGCAGAAAAATGGCAGAAGGACTGTTCTTCGTGTCCAAAACCTACTTCTCTTGCTGTAGATTGAGTCAGTAACCACTGAGGATTGCACTGAGATCTGTCTGAAGGACAGACTCAGCACCTTTCCCTCTGTATTTTAACAGCTAATTTTCCTTGTTTGTATCTTCTATTGATTTTTATGAAAGTCACTCAAAGTGTAGAATACACATGAAACAACTTATATTTTGCTTGCTGGCTTTCAGGCACCAGCAACTTACTGTGAGTGAGGAATCCAGAATTAGTGAAGCTTGATTGTGATCAACACACGGTTACTATTCCCTAACTCTTCCCCTGCCCCCCAATCACTAATAAATCAAATTCACAACAATTACAAAACAAATCAACACAGTGAACTGTTGTTTAAATATCAGTGAAGTTTTTGAGTATCAGTGAACAATCATTTTTATCAGTGTTTGAATATCAGTGAACAATTACAAGAACAAATCAACTGTCCACAGCGAAGTATTGTTTAAATAATGACTCAGCCAGATTAGAGGATACTTTATTTATATAGCCATTGAGAAATAAATTTACAGAAAGCACAGAAATAGTCTGATGGCTGAATTCTGTCTCGGACACTGTAAATAGTTCCTTTACTGGGAAGAAATTAAATCAAATGTGTACAGGTGTCCATATATATATATGTAAACACACTCTTTTGTATATAAGCTATATAAATATATACACTTCCTTTGTTACAGTTAAAAAAAATCCCTGCTGTTGATGATGCAAGCTATGTGCATAGTGTTTGTATGAATATTAAAAATGTAAGCTGTAGATTTTGCTAAGTGTAGGACATATTATCCCAATGGCAGGGAGCAGTTCCTTTTCTTGAGGGACCATTTACCCATAAATATCTGTAAAATGGCTCTCGTCATTTTTATGGCTTTCATGTTGTTATAAAAAGCTGAAAAAGCACACAGATAATAAGGAGCTATGGATGGCTAATTGATCTGTTCATTTTTTCCCCCAGAAGTATTTATCACATGATGTCAGACTTCCAGAAAATGTATTAGTAGTTTTATACTACTTCAGCAATCTACAGTTCAAGTGGATGAATTAGAAATTACTGATCCTGTTGGGTCATCACTTTTACTTGTATGTTAATGAAACTCTGGTCCAAACCTTTTTTTCAGGATTACCAAAATATGTCTGATTTAGGAAGTTTTAAAAAATTTATTCAATACACTTTTTGCACAATGATTTATAAGAATGACAGAATTGACTGTTAGAAAATAGACTTATATTAAATCTAAATATTATTTTCCATGTCATATTGGCATTTTAAGCATATTTCTATGTACTGTTCAGCATATCTATATTCCCTACCTGGAGTGTTCCTCTCCATGGTCTCCACAAGTTTATTTTTAGTGCTTATTTTTCCTGTTTGACTGCCAGCCTGTCTATACGTCTGGTTTTCATCATATTAGTTGTGTTAACCTGTGAAACAAGGTAACTAAAATTTAATGCCATTTTTTAGGACAATTTGATGAGACTTGTAGAGTTGCTGTTGCCACCCTGGAGAGCAACATGCAGAGTATATTTGCCTGTTTTACTGCTTTCAGGTTTTGCATTCTCAGACATTTTATCCCTTCTGCTAACACACACCAGACACTTCTATTACAGTCGCCTTTTAGTGCTGGGATTTAGTTTCAAATGTTACTTTAGTTTTTGAGGGCAGGGCTCAGTGGGACACTCTAAGCTGCACAGTTGCTACAGCGATTTCCTCTGTACAGCTATAGATAAAATTAAGCTGCATCTAATTTAGTTGTGCCTCCTAGTTTAGCTGACTGCTTTGCAGGGGAGGAGCTAGGAGCTACAGAGAAGGTGAAGCAGCATAATTGAAGTCCACACCTGATTATCTTCAGCTAGATTGCCCAGCTCATTACTGACACATTCTGCCCGCTACCCCCGGCTCAGGTAGGTGCGCTGGCTGCTCTCTGCCAAACTCATGCTCCCCACTACTGACACTGACATATCTCATGTCAGAGCAGGGGGCTGCGCTCGTCATTGCAGGAATGCAGAAAAAAAACCTGTGGAAGATGAATTTAGGTGACTGTCCTCAGCAGCACAAATATAAACCTGACATATACTGAGATATATAGGAACACCAGAAGAACAGTTTAAACCTAATCCTATGATTTGCCTTCTATCCCTTCATTTGATGAAGCCCAAATTTGTCAGCTGTTAGCTGTCAGCTGATAAATCACCTGGGTATATTGGCAATAAAAATATCACTCCAACAGGGGATTTGTAGCAAATTGATAGCACTGAAATCTTTTTATGATAGTATATCTGTATCTATATAGCTCTGGTTTTATATCACTGGATTATCAAAGATGAAATGCAATAAAACAAGAGTGTCTAATACATCTTAGTTGGCTTCTTCACTGATTTCTTTCTAAAATATCCCAGCTACTTGGAAAATACATAGAACTTTCTTAATAGCATCACATAGAGTTCAAATTTAAAAATGACTGCATGAAGATCTCTCTTCTCCTTAAAACTATGCACAAAGACACTGATTCTATTGTGTGACTCTGCAAAGTAATCAAACTGAGTTTATGTAAGTGTTCTCTTTTATGGGGAAATCTCGCCTGTGCTGGAAACAATAGCAAAGTATTCATTAACTTTAATAGAAACAGGATTTCCTTCTTACATTTTTTATTTGGTTTCGGGTTTTTTTATGGACAGACTATTGAAATTATATGAATTGAGTTGGTCATACATAGTACTGAATGATCTTTAAAAATAGACAGATACATACCTGTGCACATAGAGTAAAAGTAATCACTGTCACAAAGAAAACAGTGTTGCATTACATTAGAAGCTGTAAATTCAATAAGAGGGTTCTCAAATTCTTTAGAATAGACAGTCCCCAGTGCTGTAGAATACATACAAATGAAGTCTACAAGATTTTAGTAAAGCTTTGCAGACCTCCCTTTCCAATGCTTGGCTTTCTTCTTTGGGTACTGATTTAATTCCTGTGTTCTAGACCATATTCTCTTTTTTTCTGGAAGGAGAAAATTAGTTTTGCTGATTTCACTTAAACTCTTGTCATTGGATATTTCCACTCCTAAAAAAAAGTACTACCACTTACAGACCACAAATATAAACATATTCACTCAGCAATTTTCCATGATACTTCAGTGTTAAAAATAGTATAATTTTACCTGAACAGAGGTAGATTTCCTGAATCACTAGATGTATAGAATTTGGTTTACAGCACTGCATTACTCGTAGCAAGTAATGAAAATATTCAGGTGAGGTATAGGTTTTGTGACGGAAAGCTGATCTTGATGATGTATGAAAGGAACACCAGGACAAAATCTCTCAAATAAAGGCAAATGGCACAAGACTATGAAGTTGACATGATATGCAAATAGAAATCCATGTGATATACATGGTAAAGAGATTGAATTATCATATTCTAGGTCCCTGATTCTTAAAGGATTCTGGGAGGATTCTCCTCTGAAGGTGCAATTTATTCAGCTCATTGCCAAGTGCCACATTTTTTTTCAGATGGGTTTGCATGACTCCATCATCTTGGAGCAGAGCTCAGGGTGTGATGCTTTGGCTCCTGACTGTGTCATGCTATGTAAAAAGGTGAAAATAGTTCACACATTTGTCGTGACGCAGTCCAGCATCTGTAGCTGCACAGCATTCCCCCCTTTTGTAGTTAAGAGTTTAGTGGCTTCATAAACAAATCCACATGACCTATGGTTATGTTAAACTATAGTAGTTCTTTTCCATGTATCTTCAGCATGGCCCAAGTACAGATCACACCTCTGGCTACTCTCCTCTGTGCAAATGGACCATGCACCCTCTTTTGTTACCCAGCTTGTGGTTATTCAGGCCTTTTGTCTGCTGTTTGACTTACCAGTTCCACCATGACTAGCAAAAGGAGATCTTTCACCCAAGAAAAGTACATCACTGGAAAATAATTAACAAAACTCACATTTGCATAATAGATTTGAAATCACTTCACCTCTACTTTTAAGGTGTATTATTTACTGCTGCACTGACAATTATCTTGATAATATAAGAGGTATTTAATGTATTTTGTTTTCTTTTTGTAAGGTGTGAGATTGTTCATTCTTAAGTTTACTTTGGCTCTGCTGCAGCTACTTACTGTGACCACCTTTCCTGAAAATTGCATCTTCTGCATCTTTGCCTTAGAAAACACTTTTTTCTCTACTAAATTCTCAGACTATATGAGTATAGGTCTTGATTTGAGTTACACTAGTGTTCACATGCCAAATTTTACTTCTGTATTTGTACTATAGAACCGTCCTCAAAATACCAAGAAACTGAACTGATTTTTTAAAAACATCTACTTTAAGTGCTCCTTCTCTTGAAATAAAAGAATGATTGCAATGCCTACCATGGTCACAGTAAAAATGTTAATGTCTTGCAATTCTCTTTTGAAGTTCTCCTACTGTATATACAAAAAACATCCCATTGTTTTTGGTCTTTTGAGAAATACAACTGCTGCCATAGCCTGTTGTGAAATTAATTTTATAAATTTGTTTCCTGTTCAAAGGCTGGGTGCTTAAGACAGCAGGGGATATAATTAAAAGCCCTTTAAAAAATTCATGGCTGTAATAAAGCTAACCAAGCCATTTCAGAAGTATGGTTTGTGTAACTGAGAAATAATGAAGTGGTGCTTGTGGAGGTCCATGCTGGCATCTGCTCTGAAGTGCAATAGAGCATTTGCAAAGCTTAGAAAGACACAGAAATAGGAGGATCCTTAGAAGACAAAAATTAAGTCCATCTGATGATTTAGCCAAAGTGCATTATGACTTGAAGAGGAGAGTGAAGAAAATTTTTCACGGGGCATGAAGGAATATAAAACTCACCCACACCCTTTCTTCTGGAAACAATAGCTCAACAGCTACAAGTGCTTGGCAAGTTAAGCCACGCAGGTGGTAGGAGGTACAGAGATTATGTAATTCTTCAACTATCTCCCATTTTTATTAAAATGGGTCAGCACAGCTTGTACATAGAGTCTCCTACAGGCCATAGTTTCAATTTTATCTGTAATTGCCTTGCCCTGCTATGCTTGGTACTGTGCTCCCACTGTTTTTTATAGACTTGGCTTCCCTTAAGTAAAAAGAGTGGAAGAGGTTTTATGGCTGTCAGAGTGGCTGAAAATAGTGCTAAAGAGAGTCAGGTATGAAACAGAAGCTTCTCATGAAGAACCGAGTGCTCCTGGACACAGCCAAAGGAACTGCAGGCTGAGCAGATTGGTTTTTGGGAATGAGTGAATCATTAGTGTATGGTGGGGAGTGGTGATTGGTTGGTACAACTGCCTGCTTGGCTTTCATGGGCCAGGAGAGCACAGATTATGGGGCTGGCATTTTGCTGTGTTTTTACTTTCCAAGGGTATGTAATTTTCTGTTCTTTTCAAAGTCAGCTTTGAACAGAAGCAGAAGCTACCTTAAAGCCATATTGCCCCCTGCATTTATATTCTAGTATTGCTCTGAGCTCAGAGATGAAAGAAAACAGGATCAGGCTCATAATTTTTCTTTCCTTATCTCCCTTGCTTTTTATATTTCCCAAATAAGTGCTCACCTGTGAAGCCCTTTTACAGAGTAATTTCCCAAGGCTTGTGAACTGACTTCTCAGTCAGCTGACTGTTTTACAAACCTCTTATGTAGCATTTCTTTACTATGTATAAGGATTCCCTTAATGATATTATTTTCCTGTATTCTTTAAAGTCCTTTAAAAGTGTATCCATATGGCAGTTACTCCATTATTTACCTCCTCCTGATTTTTTAAGAGGACTGGCTGTGTACAGTAGTTATCTTCCTGAGATTTCAAGTAACCTCTTAACTGCTTACTGACCTTTACCTTTGATACAGCCATAAAGTAATTTTTAAAGGACATATACTCTTCAAGAGTTTCATTCCTTGTGATTATGCCAGCTCTTTCAGAAATGAACAGCTGGTAAATTCGCTGAAGCAGACCTGTGTGGTGCCACATTTATGGAGTGCTTTCTTGGAGCAGAACAATACATTATGGCTTTAGCCACAAAGTGCAATCTAAAAATAATTCTACTTTGCTCCAGAGATGTGTATGGATTGATTATTTTTCTCCTTTAGAGGTGATTTAAGCTATTAAAATGTAGGATGAGTTCAAGAAAGAGAAATGTGATTAAATCAGGTGCATTTTATCTTTATGAGCTTCCAGCTTTCTTGTAAGAATTGTTAGTTTTAACTTTGAAATGAATCACTTATCATTTGCATACTTAAATAAGACTTCACTTTGGGCAAACAATTCATGTTGAAGTTTTAATGCAGAGGAGTGGAAATGAAAAACATGACTGTCAGGTAACTTTGCTGAATTTTATTCAAGATGGAGCTGTTTAATCCTTAATGTTTAATGTTTCATTGTTCATTGTCTTTGGCACTGAAAATAATACACAATTCACTCAGTCTGTGTGACCTAATAGAATGCCTTTAGAATGTGAAGTTTAGATCCATATTTTGTGCATGGCATGAACCCACAAGGAAACAAAAAGTAGTGGACAGGATTCTTCCTGAGCTGCTGGACTTCACTGATGCCCAGCGTGTTCCTGGTAATGCATCAGGCTTTGGTGATGTTCAGGGGACGAGAGGGGGCATTGCAGGGTTCTGCTCTCCAGGTCTCTGTCTCTCTTGCCACTCAGTTTGTGAGGTGCCTCAGCCGTGCTCCCCTCTGCCCAACCTCTGCCTTCCTGCACACACTTCTTCTGCAGTGTGTTTCCCCCAGCTCTTTACAGGCTGTTAAACTCCTCTTCTGTCCACCTTTGATAAAGCTTCTTAAATAACTTCTATTTATTTGCCCTTGCCTCTTCCCAGAATGCAAGTACCCAAGAATGCCAGTGTCTCAGCTGGACTTCTGTCAGGTCCTGGAAGCAATCGAAATTCTAATTAGCTGCACGATCTGTGGAGCAAGAGCTACAGAAATCTGGCAACAACATTAACTGCATTTTTTTCTTAAATGAAATTCAAAGCAGAAGAATACTTCTACTTGCACAGTCAATACTCTGTTTTGGTTTAAATAGTTCTGTCATGTTGAAGAGTTCAATAAGTATTTGGACAGTGCACTCAGGAACATGGTGTGACTATTGGGGATGGTCCTGTGCAGGGCTAAGTGTTGGACTTGATGATCTTTGTAGGTCGCTTCCATATTCTGTGATTCTGTGATTCTGTGAATACTGAATACATATGGCAGTTTAAAAATACAGCACAGTCCATGATATAAGGGTTTTTAATGCTGCCCCACAATTTCAATCTTTAGTGTCACTTAAATTCCCTCCTAACTCAGTTCATGAAGTTGCCAAAGGTGGATGATAGTTCTTGGCAGCTGGCTAGAGAGCATCTAAAATATTTGATATGGGATGGTTTTTGAAAATGACCAAACCCCCAAATCACTCGCAACTTCATTAGCATCAGTAACTAGAATATAACAAAAAGTTTGTATATAAAAGTTGGTCATAATTTGGTGTTTCAAAGATGAATTGGGCACCACAAAGATGGCAATAAGGCTGCTTCAGGCTTCTTGCAGTATGACTTCAAAGTATTCTGTGGGTTTGAAGATTTCTTGATAACCACCAAAATTGTAAACACGATTATACTATACTTAGGGATTGTGAAATAGGTCTGAAATAATTCTTCATGAGGGATAAGAGGGTGGTGACAAGCCAGGGAATGCACATGGACTTTTTTCACCGACAGTGATTCATATTTGGGATAGACCCAGAGGCTATGTCTGAATAGGAGACCTGGAACCATTGACATACTTATGGGTCAACAAAAGTACTGCAGCCAGCTCCAGAGGAGATCAAAATTGCTGACAGCACTCCCACCCTTTTCGTGCTTCTGCAGAAAACGGGGCGGATGAAGCACAATTTGTACAGCCCAGTGGTTAGATGCAGAGTATGAATAAAACAGTATAATTCCCATGGATGTCTATAACTCTTGTGGTTTCATCTAACTGCTGAGTTATACTCAGGGATTTAATAAAAATATGTGTCTGATTTATTGTCCAGTCTGGAAATCAATGGAAGACGATCGGCAGCAAAAATGTCCATTAGTAGACGTCGCCCTGAGTTTTGCAGTCTTTCGATGTTTTCATTTCTGTGGTAGAGTTTCTCACGAATTTTCTGTAAACATAAGGCATGTTTTCCTACCGGTCTCTATTGTTTCCATTCCTTTTTGTNGTGATTTATTGCCCAGTCTGGAAATCAATGGAAGATGATTGGCAGCAAAAATGTCCATTAGTATTGGCATGGCAGACATACAAGGAAGCTTTCCCTAGCTGTGCTGCAGACCTAGTTTTCCATTTTGAAGAACACCAGGGGTGTTTGAGAAAGATGCTTCTGTATCAGTTGTGGTATTACTCAGAAAATAGAATTTAAAGGGAGAAAAACATCACCAGTTGTCACGTTTGTCACTTGAAGGGGAGGTTATCCCGAAGGAGACTGGCAACAGGAGTTATTAACTCAGCTGCTCTGTTAGGGCTGTTCTGTGAGAAAGGTTATAAACTAAAAATTTGACGAAACTTTTTCTTTACAGATGAATGAGACTATATTACCAGGAAGTACTGATAAGGCTGGAAACTACAATGAATGCTCACACCAAAACCATATTAGACATCAGTATTTTCTTCTATAAGTAAGAGGAAGGAACTGATTTTTAAATGTTTTCCCTGTTGTCTGGGATGGGAATTCTGAACTTCTGTATGTTTAAGGAAAGACTTTAACAGATTAAGAGTTATTCTACACAACTGGCAAACTGCACTTGCTCACACCCCACACACGGACATGCTTTGGGGAATTTCCTTTGCCCTATTAAATGCTAATTTCTGCATGTAGGACAAATTTAAGGGGCCAGTTAGCCAACTGAGGGGGTTTTTGTGAGTTTTGTATTCACAAAATTAGCTCTAATTGCAGAAGGAATTTCCTGTGCATTTCTCCATGTCCTGGAGTCAAATGCTTGCTTTCACTTTCTCTTCTTGTTCATGGTGTCACATTTTTGATGAAATAATGACTAAATGAAGGACACCGACATTTCCAAGGAGACCAGATAGCATTTCACACCAAGTAAAATTTGCATATAGTTATTTTTTTTTCTCTTTCTAATCCTGATAAGAATACTTTGGCTTCATTAAGTGTTTTTCAGAAGGGTGAAGATGCAGAGTGAGTGCCCAGTGTCCCACCAGCATGGTGCCCCAGGAAGACAGGGCTGTATGGAGAGGACTGAGTCCACCACCATCTCTCATCTCACTTTGCTTTTCTGCTTGCCATTAAGCTCAGAGTTCAAGAGCTGGTGATGGTGCACTTGTTTCTCCTGCTGAGTGAACACAAGATGACTAAAAAAAGGGAAACTTTCAGTATAATGACATTATCAGGAAGGGTTATATACTACTGGGGAAAGAGCCCTTTGCAGCTTTTCTTATCACGTTTCAAGGTTTTGCCTTTTTGCTCTCCAACTCTCCCAATAATAATGATGTAATATATTAAATTAAGTGGTAACAAAGTATGAAGCTGTGGTTAATCATTAAATATTTATGCTTCTGGAGTGTTGTAAACATACAGGGCAGCCCCAGTTAACTATAGGTAGTCTACAATTATCCCGTGGTAATTACCCTAATTGGAATTGGCTCATTATGGGAAATAGAATAGAATTTGTTTGCTGTTTGGTACTGAAAAATAGAGTTGGCAATTAACTAAAACCAGCAGCCGCTTCATCCAACTTAAAAAATTAAATTGCCCTCTTAGAGCCTGTCACAGTTCCCACAACTGGAGCAGTTTTACAAACAAAACCAATACTCATATCCAGCTTCCGAGGAATAAATACTTTCATAACCTTGTCTCTCTGTCAGCGTTGATTGATAACTGTGATGCATAGAGGTCCATAAAAACGCCCAAAGGGCTATCCAAAGCACTCAGAGACACACAGATCACTGGCTTCGTGAAGCTATTAGAGGAGTTGTGGGAGCAGTGAGAAAGCACACGCTTTCTTTTGCTGTGGGAATAATTCAGCTGTGGACATGGAGAGCCTCTGCGTTGTTTAAGCATGACAAGCAATATTTCTGACCACTCCTCTCCTCCCTTGGCCACTGGGAAACCCTGCAAGTGTAAGACAGGGATATCCCAGGCTATTTGCAGGAGAGCAGCCCTACTCTCGTGGAGCTGTCACAGGCAACTGGATCTCTCCAACAGCCCAGGGCACTTGGCAGTCATTCCAAATGCTCATTCCCAGGCCCTTGCCAGCAAGAGAGTGCAATGCTCACGTGCAGGACACGGCAGGGGTATCCAAATGCTGTTGGGCACCATCCCAAACCAAAGAAGAGATGGGATCTCTGGGCTAGACTGATTCCTGCTGGCCAAGGCCAGACACACGGCTCTGCTGCTGCTGCTTCTGAGCTGAGTAAAGGTAGTGTTGCCCCTAGAATCGCATCTCTACCCCTCCATCCCCACCAGACAGCCCTGATCCATTACACACCAATGTCAGGGTGCTGGGACTAGCAGGAAGCAGGAACAGCCTTACCTGGAACTGCTCCTGGCAGAAGAGGATCTGTAATTGCAGCATGAGGACTGAGGATGGAATACTGCTGCTGTGAGGATTCTCCTGTTTCTAATTTTATTTTCCTATCTGTTTGTAAATGTCATGAAAAATTAAATTCAAAAGAAGTGTAGTGTGTTACAAAATCCTGTCATACAAATGTATCTTCTAAGTCATAAATTAATGATTTGTTTTCTCCATCTGCTTTGCCTGATACAAACAGGAACAGTCTGCTTTTGCTGAGTGTGGAAATGCCTCTGCTGAATTGATCTTGTGGAAATAGGAAGATGCAAGAAGAAAATGTTCAAGTAGCCTGTAGAAGCCTGCACACTGCTACAAACAGAAGGAAAGTTTACAACAGGAAATAGGAGTTGGAGGATAGTGATTGATCCCGATCATATGCTATGTCCTCACATGGTATGTATGTATCTGTTTTCCACAATTAATGAAAACCCACTTTTTTTTTTTACTCCACTTCTAAAACATGACCTGCCATTCTTTTTGTCATGTCTGTGACTTTCAGTGTTTTTGGGACTTTGGGCCATTCTTTCCAGTGTTGTTTTTATTTTTTGCAGCAATTACAGTAGCTGCCATCTTGAAAGAGGAAACCAGTTTTTCCAGTTATAAATGAGGTTAGCTGTGAAAAGTGAGAAAAGGAAGATGCTGAAGATGTGCCTGAGCAGTATTTCTACATCACTCCCAAAAGGTAATACAAGCTTGTGCTTTGGAGACAGTGAACAATGTGGGTTTGGGGCAGAGTAAATAAGGTAAGTCCTGTGCTACTAGTTAAATGATTTTTTCTTTATTGTTGGAAATAAATCTATCTAAATTGCTGTTCTCTGTTTTTCAAATATCTTGAAGTTGGAGGCTAGCAAACCTTTGTGGGTAGATGTTAGCTATTTGCCTGTGGTTATGCCTAGGGCAAGGAGGTAGGGCTGTTGCACAGGGAGGTTGTTGGTGAGGTTTTCTACATCTGCATGGTGACTTTCAGAAGACCTTAGGGGCAGAAGGTGGGGAAATATGTCGGTCTCATTGGGAGAATTAACCATGAGTCTCACCACGATCTTTGCTTCTTCTGCAGCCTCTAACCAAAGTATCTTGGGACTTCAGTGTGTGGGGCTGAGGCAAGTGGAGGCATAATAGAGACAGGTGAGATTATGGAAAACACTATTTTTGCTTGTTAGGCTCTCAGGAGGAAGATAACTGAGGCAACACCTAACTGGAGAAAGAGCAAGAAAGGGCAAATCTTTATCAAAGGGCAAATCTTTCACTCAGTCTATAGAGTACATTGAAAAACGATGGCTTTCACAGAAATATTATAAAAATTGTATTAAAAACTATGCACATGCATATCAAATTTACCTTTTAATTTTTCTCCATTAGCTCATCCACATGTTCCCACCTGTTGTATTTTCCCTTGTATAAAGCAACTTCATTTCAACAGTCCTCTCTGTGGAACTCTTCTTTCACTCCCAAGCATTTCTAGCAGAACTCAGTGCAGTGTGACTGGCACGTGACATCCTGCTCAGGCCCCCCAAGGGATGGAGACCCTGGCCAGGTTGCTTCACTACCAAGGAGGGCTGAAAAGTTATCACTCAAATCAACCCCCTCCTGCTGTGTTGCCTGAGATATTCATGTTTTTATGAAGGTGGCAGTTCACTAAGTCTCTGTTTTTAGGTCTGTGCTAACAGCCCCTAAGAATTACCATTGAAGATGAACGTGAAAGGACATCTGTCAAGGTGAAGGTCTGCACAGACCAAAACAGAATTTTTGCTTTAAGTGGAGTTTGCTGGCCTTTTCTACCATATGGGCTGAAGACATGGATTTTTTGAGCAGTGCAGATTGTCACAAGAACTCTTAATATGATCCTTTTTCTAGTTGCTTGTTTTTGAAGTACCCAAAATTTTTGAGCCTAAGTTGCATCAGTTGCATTTTACGAACTTGTTCCCCCTTCAGTGTTGAATCATGCATACAGAGGAATATAACGGCAGAGGGAAAACCAAACACAGTGTCTGGAAAGACTGCTTGAAAACCTCTGCAAACCAGAATGAGATTTAGAGGAAGCATCTAAGTGAATGTAGCCTCCTTAAGGATCACAAAGGGCATTGCCATCCAGAAATTTTGCACCAGTTGTCTGCAAGCTAATTCTGATTCTAGAAGGGACCTGACCCTCACAGCGTGACTCTGCCTTGGTTCACTATCCTTCCTAAGCAGCAGCAGGTTTTATTTGCATTGAATGTCTCCTTTCTCCCTTGGCTCCCTTCTCCATCATTCAGTGTAAGGGCATTTTTACATGATAATGCGTTGTGCTATATAAACATAACCTTTAAATTTCATTTTCTTTTTAAAAACAAATTTAACTGCTTAATAATCGCCAAAATGACATGTAGGTTTTGCTTTTTGTTTTGAAATAGAAATACTTCTTTCCATTCCTTACTCTAGTAAGAAATATGCTATTTTTAATGGGCTCAGATGGGGGGGAATTAAAACATTTCAGGTGTTACCACTGTATCCCCATTCTTCTTTAAGTTATTCATTTGTTCCAGCACTCCTTCCTTTGGCAAGAAACTCACTTGCATAAGCTGTTGGATCAGCTTGTCACTGACTTTGAACTCAGTGATTTTTTGCTTCAGCAAAACGGAGGAGCTGAGTAAAAGAGTTTTTAGTTTAGAAATATTTCTTCTCCATCAGGAATTTGGGTGTCCATTAACTCCAGCAAGAATGAAGACTCTTAGCACTTTTCAGGATTGACTTGCTCCTGTCACCTTATCCAGGTTCCAAGGATCTGTGCTGCTGCAGTGTCATTCCCACTTGTCCTCTGTTTCTCACCCCGTGCTCTTCTGACTCTTCTCTTTAGGTGAAGGCATTGGTTTTCCTGGAAGGACTTGCAAAACCTACCCCTCCCTCTGCCACAAATGTCCTATAAGATGCAGCACAGCTGATTTCTCAGAAGTGTGCTTTTTCTTTTTAGTGGGCCTGTAAAGTGCTGCTAATCGCTCGTGGGTGTTTAAGGTAAATAAAAGCCAAGCTGATGAGTGAGTGATGCCCGGCAGGTAAATCTGTTCATTCTCTCAGCTGCTGTTGTTAGTTGACTTTGCTTGTAGTGACTCCTTCCTTGTTTTGCTTGCATGGAGTACTAGGGAAACAAGGAAAATATTTATTAAAATTATAATACCACAATAGCTTAAGACTTTTTTTTTGTTGGGATTCATTCTAAAGCAGTACATTACAATGGAAAATGCAGTCTTCTGCAACAGGCACTGCAGCAAAGCAAACCTTGAAGTGATCTTGAAAGCTCTCAGTGGTTCCTCTTGTGGGACGTGTTGAATGTAACAACTGCGATAAGTGACTCACGTTGCTCAGTCTCACAGACATCAAACTTAAATGCACAGCTGGCGCTGTGGGGTTTTGTAACACCTCTGTTCACCTTGGTAGAGCCAGGTTCCAGACGGAAAATTTAAATTCTGTGAGAGAGCCCACATGAAAACCTTGTGTCCCTGAAGCCAGGCTGAGCTGTGTGTCCAAGTTCTCAGGGGACAGCTGTTCCATGCTTTCATTTTCAGGAGATTTCAGTCTTAAGGTGAAGTTGATTCCAGGCTTCAGACAGCCTTTACAAGGATACAGCCTGTGAGGCAGGAGGCTAAAAATTTGGATTTGATCCATGGTTGGCCAATAGCTCACTGTTGATGGGTGCTGAACATGGTCTGCTGGAGGCAACCCTGCCTCAAAAAGTCCCTACACTAATGGTCAGTTGGAGCTGTGAAGGCAAAAGAGGGGAAACACAGCTCAAGGCATGTTACTTTCAGCATTGTCCTGAGGCTCCATTGCTGACACCATTCAGGACTGGTAAGTGGTTCTTTGCTCCAACCCAGTGGGACTGTTCCTGTGTGCTTCCTTGGGTAAATGATTCAACTTCTGTGCACCTTCACTTCCAGATACAGAAAATGGGATAATGCCTCACCTTAATTGAGTGCATATGACAGATGTGCATGTGACAAATCAGGGTAGTATGAATCTAAAAGTATTCAGGCATCTGTAGATGCAAACTATCACACAATAAGTTTTTCAAAATACCACAGGTATGTAACTTCTCCTGGAGTGAATCACAGTGAATCACCTCAAACGCTGCTCATATGGGGCTCAGCTCCCAAAGGCTGTGTGAAAGGAGTTTGCACAAAGCTTTGACTTCTCTTGCAAACATGAATATGATTTTTTTTTGTTTTGTTTTTCTTAAAAATGAGACTATTTTTGGTCAAGTTTTTTCACTGAAATGAGGATTTACATGCACAAGCTCAACTAACACCCTTTTTTCACCTGCCTACCACTTCTCTGTACAGTTAGCTGACTTTTCAAGGGGTTTAAAGATTAAAATATACATTAATTTGCAACTCCCTTTCTTTTGTCAAGTCTTGGTCACAAATGCAGCTTTATGAAGGCATCTGGTTGATATGATTCAGAACATATATTACAAAACCACTTGGCTCTGTGGAGAGATTTGATTTCTTTGTCAGTGAGAGTGATTGACAACCAAAACCCACATAATCTAAAAGGAGATTCAGAGACAGGATCTGACGGTCCATCACCACAGACTTGTGGCGTTAGCACAGCCCTGAGCAGGAGTCCTGCACCGGGCTCAGTGATGGGGCAGGCATTGGATCAGGTGCTGAAGGCGTGTGCCGAGCGTGCCAGACAATGTGCTGGCTGCGGCACGGGGAAGCCTGTGCCGTGGGAGAGGCTGTGAATCCACTGCTGCCAGAGCATCTGTCCCTGAGCCCGTCCCCAGTGCCAGCCCCCGGCTGCGGTGCAGCTCCCCCTGCCCAGGCACCGGGCACAGCTGCTTGGAGGCCCTGATGGGGTGCGAGGGGGAGGACAGGAATGAATCTTGTGATCATGTGTGGGACTCAGTGGGTCTGGCACCACCTCAAGCAGATGTTTTTGGCCACTGCTCCAGTAAGCTGAGCTGGGAAACAGCACCAAGTTTCAGCTCAGCAAGTCTCTCCAGGCCATGCTGTGAGAGTGGCCAAGTGCTGTGGAAGTGGATTCACAGAGCTGAATCTTCACTGCAGCTTTCATCTGGGACAACTGCTCAGAAACCTGGGTGAATCATGTTACCAGTGCTTAGTGCTGAATCATGCACCTACCAAATCTGTCAGCAAAAAAATTTATAGGTAAAAAATAAGTCACTATACCTCTTTAAAGTGTTGGCTGCATTTCATCAGGATAAGTATTTGGATCTTGTAACTGTATGAGCTTTCCAAATTATTAATTTAATTGCACAGCCACCTTCTTATCTAATTTGCCCCTAGCCAGATCTTAAAAATGATTTAAACTTCAAAGACGATAGTAATCCCACATGCACAAAGACACTTGGAAAAACTATTTCTTTGAAATGTAACTGACTGCAAACTAGTGTTGATTCCCTGTGCTTTCCTTGCAGCATTAGCTCTTCTGTAGGCATGGAGTGCTCTTGTAAATTGTCAACCGCTACCACCATTTAGGATCAGTTAAGCTTTCTCACATTAATTAAAAGCTGTAATTAAATAACCAAAAAGCCCCTCACTATGACTCAGTCTCAGAGTGTGCATCTGGCCCTTGTTTGAGATGGGGGGGAAAAAAAAGTGAAGTTATGTCAGAAGTTTCCGGGATGTTTTCTTTTGATTACCTCATAAAGGCACTCTGCTGAAATGGTAATGGCTGGGAAATAAATGAGAGAGAAAGAGATTTTTAGAGAATTAAAAGAGATTTAGTGAGGTGGAAAGGATTGTGGCAAATCCTTCTACTTTTGTTACATTTCGATCTCAGTGCAGTACAGGACTAAGAGATCATGAACAGAAGATGCAAAAGAAATATTCTTTTAAAATATCTTTTCATGTTTAGCCCTGTAAACATCTCAGTGAACTTTACTTAAAAAGATGCCTCTCCCTGAGAGGAATCCCACTTCACTCTTACTCTCCCATATTGACACAAAAGGGGAAGATGAGTGCTAGAAAAGCAGATTTACCCTTGCAAGTGGCTACTACTGTATTTAATGGATATATATTAATGTACTTTAAGAGATTAGGGTATGGTTTCTGAGTATATTTGGGAAAGAAAGAAGAGCTCTGTGCATAAACTTTATCATAGTGCACAAGATCTGCCACCACTAATAAAATTTTACCCCTTTTGTGTTGTTCTAGTGAGCATATGAAGCAGGAAGGGTAGGATAGATCAACTTCTGTCTCTTGATGGAGATGACATACATGTTATAGTTAAAGCTTTCTAACAATTAAACTGTCCTGATTGTAAAGACAATACTTATTTCCTCATAACTCCCCAACTAGATTTCATGAGAACTGTTCAAAAACATTTGTTGAACAGCTGTCTCTACAAGGAAGAGTGCACTAGTCAAATGTATTTCTTAAATGGATGCAGATTTTGGTGGATTGCTGTTTGGAGTTCTTCTTAAAAAAAAAGATTTCTGAGTGAAAAAATGTTCACTTCTAAATACACTTATTTTTCTACAAAAAATAGGTTCAAAATGTTATTAATTGAGCAGAAAATTTGGAGTTAAAGTAATTTTATGAAGGTGAGAAGCATGTGTGATAACTGCTGGCTTTAGAGCTCAATTTAGTTTGAAAGAAAAAAAGACGATCTCTTCCATGACAGAAATTCCCTTTTTATCAGCTCAAGATTGTTATTTCTGTCACAGTAGGTGGCAAAAGAGTAATTTCTTTGTTTGTTTACCTTTTGTGTATTCGTATGTGGTAAACACATTCAAGTGAAAAACATAGATTAGGAGACTGATCTCACTTGTGAAATCATAGTCCTACCACCACGGACTGGTTTGGGTTGGTAATGAGTTTACAGATCATCTAATCCAACTCCTCATCTTCCACTGGTCCAGATTGCTCTGAGTCCTATGCAGCCTTGAACACTTCCAGTGATGGGACATCCACAGCTTCTCTGGGCAGCCTGTGCCAGTGTCTCACCACCCTCATACTAAGGAATTTCTTTCTAACCTCTAATCTAAACCTGCCCTGTTTGAGTTAAAAACCATTGCCCCTTCCTCTGTCACTACAGGCCTTGGTAAAGCCTCCCTCTCCAGCTCTCTCATAAATCCACTTTTATATATTGAAAGGCCACATTGAGGTCATCCTGGAGCCTTTCCCTCTCCAGGCTAAACAGCCCCAGCTCTCTCAGCCTGTCCTCGTGGGAGAGGTGCTCCAGCCCTCTGATCATCTTCATGGCCTTCCTGTGGACTTCTGTGCAGATTAAAGGAAAGAAGTGTATGTTCTGTGCTTTATCTGATCCCCTATTCCCATGCAGGTAAATCTCAAGAATTAGAGAAGGGAAAGACCAAAGAAACACTCCTCTGAAATAGTAATGGACAGAGGGAGTTGTGTAAGCACAATCTGGACTACTATGAGTCTGCTGAATGTGATCTGTGAAAATTTATATTGCTGCTTTTCCATTAATTCTGAAGACAGTAAATTGCAAGGTTGAATTTTTTCTAAGACTGTCAGATGTAGCCATTTGTTCACCATTTCCAGGGGGCAGAAATGGCTACACCTGGACAGAAAGGCAAAATCATGATCCAAAAGCAAAGAAGGGGATTTTGGTTGTAGTATGAAGCACTTCTAAAGAATGTGCTTTGCAAGATAATTATTTTAAGAAATGAGATTTCTGTTTCCAATTATAAAAACCTTAAGAAGTTACTAGAAAATGCAAAGCTATGTACATCAGCTTCAGAGGCACTGTGGCTAATTTATGTGTGCGTATGAGAAAAGGTGAGGTGCCTTATTCCTTGCAATCTCTATTTTTTCTGATTGAGAAACCTGGATCACATTGAAGTGAGCAGCTACATCCAAATCATGCAGCACAGTGTTACACAGAGATACCAGCTCATGCCAGAATGTGCTGTCTCCATATTAGAAGGCATCTACTCTCTCCATGTGAAAAGGCATCTACTCTCCACAAGGTTGATTAGCTCAAGCACAACACAGGGGCAACCTACACCACCAGAGCTAGCCCTGTTAATGTTAATTTGAGCTAAATCTGTCTGTTATGCCTTATTACAGCATGTAGACACATCCTTTCATTTTTTTGTGTATATATCTCTGATAGCATTCATTAGAACCACCCATGGCTGTCTCCTGGTAAAATTTAGCAGTTTCACATTTTAGATGAAAGTCAGAATTCAGGATGAAAGGAAGCCAGGCTAGGGACTTTCTACTAAGGAGCCCATGCAGTCTGTGGATTGCTATGGACTCTTTTAAGTTTTTCTGGGCATATTTTCAGGTTTTTGGTTGCTTGGCTCTCAAAATCCATGCACTAAACTGAAGCAGCTGACTGATGTTCCATTTGTTCATCTGTGCTGACCAGCTTTGCATCTAGATTGGATGTTTGCCAAAATCTCCTCACCTGTGCACTGGAAAATGCCTCTTCTGAGAATGGTCCAAAACACATAGTCAGTCCACGGCTCAATCCTCTTTCTGAACTGGACAGATGAAACAGAGAAAACAAGAGAATGGTGATTTTACAAGTCCGTGCAGTATCTTTACAAACAATGGTTCTCTGTTTCTCTCAATGAACAATTAGTAGCAGTGGGTTTCAGAAACATATTCTACAGTGGTATAAACTAACATTTCAGCAGACACGAAAGAGAAAACTTGTCTCTTTCTCAATGGAAAAGTACTGTAAGAAATAAAATTGTATTTCATTCTATAAAGAGTTTCCCTACAAGTAAGACCTCTGACATTTGATCCTCTCAAATATTTGTATCAAAAAAGGCTTTAAAATTTCTGCAAGTGCTCTGCTTGAAGTTTATTTGCATAGCTTGTTAAGTTTGCCTGTTGATGGCTGACTGTCTGTCTATGACTGACTGTCACTGATCTGGCTGACTGAGCTGCCTCATTTTTTGGACTGAGAGTGGTCTGGAAACTCTGAGGTAGGGAGAGGACAGTGTGAGTGCGATTCAAACATTAGATATCTGCATTTCAGACTAGTGCATCTTACCAAGACCCTTGAGAAGCAGTGGATACTCTGAGTGATTCACACTGCACAGAGTGAATGAGATTGTGGTCTAGAAACCCCCTGGGTTGTGTACATAGAGACATCTGCATTTGATAAGTACCAACCTGGGCAATCATGGCAGCCAAAGTCACGGTAAGACTTTGTTTGGTCCCTTTTTCACTACTGACAGGAAGCAGAAGGAGGACCTGTACAGGAGAAGGTATATTCTCTTTGTTGTTAGTGGTTAGATCTGTGTTTGGAGAGTGTGTACTTGGAAGGTGTCAGATATTAATTAAGTACACAGATTACAAAAGACAACAATGAATGATGCTTGATGCTTCCACGGTCCGAATTTCAACAAAGGTTTGGGATGAGGCTATAGATGCTCCCTGCTTTGCCCCAGGCTACCACCACAGCTTAGCAGTTGATGGTATTTGCAGAAGTACAAAAAGGTCCAGTGTAGCTGATTAACCTTGGTTTTCTGGCTCCTCTTTATTCTAGGACTGTGAAATGTCAAATGTCTTTATCAGCTTTCTCACGCTTAGTTCTGAGTCCAGTCAAGCGTGAGTCAAGTCCGAGGGGAGGTTGCTGTTGCAAAGGCATGGCTAGGGCAGGCGCAGGGGAAGGGGAACACGTTGTGTGTAAAAGCTTCCACTGCAGGTGTGGAAAGGCTGGGGGAGCTGCTTTGGCACTCAGGGTACAGTAATGGTTGCCTGCTTGCCAGTGCATGCTCCCTCTTGCCCCGGATTCAGAGCAAGTGGCTCCTGGGCTGAGAAGGAGTGTGTAGAATTCTTCTGTTGGTTACTCTGTCCCAAAACTCCTAATGGAATAAGTTTGAGACCAGTTTGGGGTTTTTTTTCTTTAAAAAAATAGCAACAAAGTTTTCCCCAGCTTCTCAGAAAAACAGATGATTTCATCTTATCATAATTGCTGAATTTATTTTTAAGATGGGAGAGTGTCAAAAGCTGTAATCTTGCACGCCTCCTTTAATGCATAACATCCCGATTGTAGTGGCCCTGAAAAATTAACAAGTATTCAAATAACCCTAACTGAAAAGGATGCAAGTCCACCATTATCCAGACTGCATGACTCATTAAAATGAAGGGTGAAGAGCACAGCAGAGTGGCATTAATCACTCAGTTCTGCTAGAGGAAGAAAAGCATTTGTGTGATACTCTGTTTACAACATACCATATGCAGAATTATCTGATGGTCTCACACAGACTCTAGGGATGCTAATGACAAAGGAACATCCCACTTCTAAAAATTTTTGCAAGGCTATTTAGTTCGACTTCCTTTTAGAGTTTGCATTTTGCTTGACAATAATACACAAAAGACACTCAGATTTTTTCTTTTTTGATGAAAAAGCGAAGCCTAATTTCCTGTTTAATGGCTTATTCTCTCGGATTTTAGAATATGACAACAACTTACGTAAGTCTGAAAATATAATTTCATGACTAGATTTTGTAAGACCAAGAGAGGAAAAAAACCCCCAAACTTATGACAAGGCTGAAGACATCTTTGTTAGAGCAAGTTTTTGGATGAGTTATCTTGAAGATGCTCTCAGAAAAGTCATATGGTATTAGCTGAGTTCTCATACCACAGGCAGCTGTGCTATTAGGAAAAGAAAAACAAATGGGTGAAGTAAAACTCTGGATGCTTAGATTCTCTGAAGAATACCTGGGGTCAGAAAACAGAAAAGAAAAAGCAATCTGAATGGAGAAACAGACCAGAAGGGTTATCAGTGGCATTGTTTCTGATGATAGGTGGTACTGGTGTATTTGGTGTATAAATGTTATAAATTAACATTAAAGGAATTGTACCCAGTTCAGAGTAAGATTACTGGTGATAGTCACAGTACCTTTATGAGGATCGCAGAGGATGTCAGAGAAGATGGTTAGAGCCCTGGACTGTGTTGGGCAAAGGTTCATGTTGCACAGCACTGTTCATAAGTGGGGCAGCAGATGGAGAAAATCTCAGATGTGGTTGATACTACAAAATCCAAACACAGAAGAAAAGAGACTTGGTGCACGAAGAAGTGACAAATTCAAAGTTGACGGTACAAAAAAACAACATATGGAGCTTCATATGCTATGGTAAACACCATAAACTGTGGAATGGGCTGGCATTTGGAAAATTTTAATATAGTTTGATTATTGTTGTTGTTTTTGACTAGGGAGCTGTTGGAGAGCTTCTTCCGGGAGCCAGCTGGGACAGATTACTGTGTGGATCAGGACATATTCAGAAGTGCAGAGCAGCCAGACCCAAAACCCTTGTGCAGCAGACCTCTGCCAGACTCCCTGGCTTGGGGTGGCTGATGGATTTCCTGTGGCAGAGAGCACAAAAGGATTCCCAGTCTGAAATTGCTACGTCTTGACTGGAGGGTGTTCAGATTTGTCCACACACGACCATCCTCACCTTCCATAAATCACTCTAAAGAGATGTTTTAAGATCAGACAGTGGATTCTTGTCGATGTGGTCCATGGGGTTCCTTTTGGTGTTGTCAACAAGCTTTTCAGTTATTGTCAATTCAGGTAGGGAGGGCCTGTGGTAGCAACAGAAAATTTTTGATTATAATTTTGATGAGAATCACGGCCTTTTAGCTTCTAATGTGCTTTGATTTAAAATCAACTCTCAAACATTTCTGAATTTGCTGAAGTAAAAAAATTCTCTTGGTTTTTACACAGTCCTCAGAATTTGCAATACTACAACATATGCTAAACATATAATTCATCCATTGATATCAACAGGACTGTTCTTATGCTTAGAGAGATACATGTCTGCAAGGTCAAGACCTTATTCTATATTGTTATAACTATGGAATAACACATAGATGTGAGCTGGGGTTGATTTCACTAGTAAGCTGAACATATTTTACTTTGAATGGTCAGGTTCAAAAATTAATAAAAAATTCACTCATCATATTTCCTGGGTCAGTTAGCTAGTCTGAATCCAGGCTTTGTGTTAAAACTTGATGGCATTTTCCTCCTTATGATGGACATATTTGAAAAAAAATCAATGCTAATGCCTTCCCTTGTAAAGTATTAATTGTCAGGATGAGCTAAATATATTCAACAGGTTGTGATTACTTTTTGCTTTCTGACCCACAGAAGATAATCACCATCTGTCTTCATGATCACTTCCTACCTTTGCTGCCTGCAACTTTTTATATCGTCTTACTACTCAGCCCTCAATTTAAACTCAAAAACTTGTTCTATATTTGTTTACCTTTGCAAAATGCCTGTACTGTTTTAGACCCGTAAAAGTATTTGTGTGCCTGAATGCTTGTTTGTTTTCTCAGTGATGTAAATTGGCCTAATAGATTGCCTGTCTTTGCAAATTCTGTCTTTTCAGCAAGAGAGCCTCTTTAACCAAATCATCTGAACTGATCTGAATTTTATAATGTATTCCAAACTTACATATTTTTAACACAAAAAGATCTAGAGTGAATTCTATATGATTGTGATAGGGTAATTTTTTTTCCCTGTCACACTGGCTTATTGAAGCTCAGAAGTATGTGTGCACAATACAGCTTCTCTGACTTTAGGACTTGTAAATTATTTTGGTCAGTTTGATTTCTATTTCAAGAAGTTAAGTTCATCTTGAGAAGAGAACTGTTTTGTTGACAGAATTATTGACCAAAACCCGAGACACTGAATGAAGTATGATTTGATAAAACTGACATCTTGTTAACATTTCTCTGTCCCTTAACTCAACCTTAATTAAATCAGAGCTGCAACACTAAAATATTCTCTATGCACTAGGTTCATGCAATCTGTGAATTCTCCAAAAGAGAAAACTGTGGATATCTTAATAAGGAAATCTGATTTTCCTTGGTCCCATTTTCTTACAGAAAGTTTCTCTGGCGCATTTTCCCTGTTGCATTTCAAATTGCAACATTCCAATTCTTTCAAGCTCTGTGAAATAAATTACATATCAAGAAGTTAAGTATCTGTATCACCTTCATAGACACAGTCTGTGAGAACACTCCTATTGACTTCCTCCCTTGTCATGGGGAAATATTTATATTTTACGTTGTTAATTCACAGTACAAACAGGTCTTAGGTAAAGAAAACAAGGGCAGTGGGAAATATGTCAACAAAAAAGTACCCAAAAGTTTTACATAAACTGTCATCTGAGTTTCTGTAACATGCAGATGTGACTGCTGAGGATAATAGAAATACCTGTCATTTCAGCTGTCAGCGTATCTTGGCAATTTTACTGAGTTGCCCCTTGGGTGCTCCATTTGCTTCAGTTCTTTGACTGGTCTTGCCTTAGTACCTTTCACAGGCAAAGTTAATGGGTCTGATCATTCCTTTCTACTCACTTCACATATTCATTCTGACTCAACTTTTTCTCTGACTCACAATCTGTTTCTATTTCCATAACCACGAGTGCATGTGACACACGCTGGGCTAATGCGGAATGGCACAGGCATCGCAGTGCGTTATTCATACCTGTGTGAGTAACGCCCACTCATTCCTTGGTACGTGTGTATTGACTCGAGAGCACCTTCATTTCCTGCCTTCTCCCATTTATTCAATCACTTGGTGAGCCTTCTTCTACAATGAAGGGCATAAATCCTCTTGTTCTTGTGTCAGAATGGAACTGCCTCAACAGGATTACATCTTCAGCCAACTTTAAAAGAACTATCAAGAAAAAGAGAAAAAAATTGTGGGAGTTCTGATAGACTTGCTATGCTCTTGTTAAATCAAGATCAGTAGCTGACCTGTAGGTGTTGCAACTGCTTCAGATATTGGGGCTTTCTGGTGAAAAGCCTACTGTTCATGTGGAATCTACTGGGTAGATTCTCCTCATGGACCTAACTTAAAATGTGCTATGTAAGATGGAAAATTGCAGGGGAAAGTTCGAGCAAACTGTGTGAAACTCCTGACATATCTCCAAAGTCCACAAAACAAACAGCATCTGTTAGCAGAAGGAATATCCTTTTCTATACTAACATCTGTTAGCAAAGGGAGCCAGGAAAGAGAAGAGTTCTACAAAATAATCATGGCATTATCTATTACTTTAAACATGACATTAAGGTAACAAATTGGCTGTGGTTTTTGTTTGTTTGTGTTTGTTTGTTGGTTTGTTTTTTGTTTTGCTTTATTGTTTGCTTTATACTGGAACATTATTAAATATAAATGTGAAAACCCTGGAGATTTCAATTTATCAGAATACTCTACTAATCCTACTTTTATACATAGAAAATTAATTGACAAATTTGACCTTTTAGATACCCTCTAAGAGGTCATGGACTCAGTGGTTCCTGTAGAACTGCAGAGTTAAATCTTCCTGGAGCTCTTCCTGGGTATCCAGAAATGTGGCAACAGCTCTAGTTCATTTGCTCAATATTTAAAAAAAAATATTGGTATTATGTTCTATCTACAATGTTGGTACACATGAATTCACTTCATTACATGCAGTAACCCAGGTTCTTACCACTGATGACATCCAGGTGTAAAAAAGAAATTCCGACATGCATAAAAGATCCGATGTTCAGCCTGCCTTGAAAACGGCACAGTCTGTCTCTCTGCAACTTCTGATGGACAGGGAAGTAAACCTTAAAGCGCAGTTTTAAATACCCAGTTAGTCAGAATTAGAGGAAAATCTGGAGCTGGGTGGCATAAGTGCAGAGGTTTTATTATTTCAATATTTTTCCTCTGCACTATGTTGCCAGGGACAAGTATATCATATGTTCTGAAGAGGCTTCCCTGCAGTCACTGCAGCATCATACTGAGCACAGACTCCAAAAGCCTTGCTCATGGGAGAACTGAGTCCATTTGGAAACGTTGGAGATGACACATCTGGTAAATAGGTATGATGCTCTGGTTTCACAGCTCCAAGTGGGTGGATCACTGTGTGTCACTCTTGGGTATAGTGGTGGAGGCAGGGAAGGAAGGCCAAAATGACCTTGATTGGGACAGAACGAAACTTCATTTTTTCACTGTAACACTGAAAATGTGATGTCACAAAGCAAATATTATAGTAAAATATGATTTTGGCTTGCTTACTTCCATCCTCCCTTGTTTTACTGAAAAACATTTATTTTCTGGAAGTTTTGGATGTTTGATTTATTTGTTCGGGGTTTTTTGGTTTGGTTTAATGTTTTCTTTCTTTAGACACTATGGTTGCTATTGACATAACTACCATCCAGTGCAGTAGATTATTTTGTCTTGCTCAAAATTCTTACTAAACAAGAATTGATCAGACTTTTTTCCATCTCCATTTTTTCCTAATGGCACACCCCTTCCAATCTGCCGTTTGCTGAACTTACTCCTCTTACAACAGCCGCAAAATCTCTACAGACAGAAATTTTTGTTTTAAGACTGCTGTTCTTTTAAGCTGGCCATGCACTAACAACTGACAGCAGCTTGGTTTTTCAGGAAATGTTTTAAATAACAGGAATCAGTGAACATAAATGCAATTCGTACCTCAGTATAGTGAGCACCTACCACACTTCTGAGTCATTTTCTGGATTATGTGAACAACCTGGAGATCAAAGTTTACAACTTGCTGCTTTTTCATGCAGGATATTACATTTTGTAGGAGAACAAGGCAAGATATGAATTGCTTATGCTGGTAACTAAAGACATATGAAGCACTTGGATATTCCAATTATCTTCTGACTCATTGAAATTTGTATACTCTCTGTGGACCTCCTAAGCACTCCCGTAAAAAGAGTAGAGGTTATAGAAATCTGGGTAATTGAACTGAAGTCAAATACTTCATCTGGTTTCAGTAACATTTTTTTGTATTTCTTACTCTGGAGTTTTAATTTCTTGTTGTGAAATCATCTTGCTGGAAAAAAAATCAAAACCAGACCAACAACAACAAAACCCCACAACACCCAAACCCGACTGTGAGAACCAGATTAAACAAATTCTCCAAATTGCGTTTTTTGCTGTGTATTAAAGTTGGTATTTGAGTGCACAGAGCAGACTTAACTGGAGGGAGATGCCTGTCCCTCACCTCACACCCTTTCCCTGGGAAACCCCAGGGACCTCAAGTGCTGGCAGGTGTTGGCATCTGCTCTTCCACCCGTGGTCTTGGTGACACTGGTATTTGGCCACCCTCCATGTCCCCAGCCCATGGCCTCTCCCTGTGCTGCCTGGACCCTTGTGCACCCTCCTGAGCCCCAGGGCTGCTCCTGGGAGTTGCCAGTGCTCAGCCATCCTGTGGGGCACTTCCATCTCTGCTGCCTGGAATAAAGCTTTCCATCCCACCAGGGCTGTTTGCTTACATGTCCCGTTCAGGAGGCAGGTGCAAGAGGCTGGCAGTCTTTCTGAGGGGTCCTTATATAGCATTTAGTGCAGGGTTTATACTCCTGCAATCTTCTTTTGGACTCTGGGGCACAGGGATCTTCATACAGTAAGTGTAAACTAATGCTCTGTGCTGCATGTGGAGTGAAACCAGTCTCCAGGCAGAAGCTCTGCTGGAGCTCTGGTTGTGGGAAGTGAGCTGNGAAGTTGCAAAAAGGTATAACAGGGGTATAAAAGAAAAGACAAAAATCATCATGGCATCACTGCAATCTTCTTTTGGACTCTGGGGCACAGGGATCTTCATACAGTAAGTGTAAACTAATGCTCTGTGCTGCATGTGGAGTGAAACCTGTCTCCAGGCAGAAGCTCTGCTGGAGCTCTGGTTGTGGGAAGTGAGCTGTCTCCCAACATTAACCAGGGTATCGGTAATTTCTCCGTTTCAATATTTTCTTTAATGTTTGATAGCATTAAATAGAGTGCAGGAGACACTTCAGTGGTGCCAGGGACTTTGCACAGGAGTCTTGTAGCCAGTTCCCAGAGGGACTTAATCACTGCTCTTTGCTCAGCAATGATGACTGAGTTTCAGTGTCTGCATGGGCTGTAAATTTAAACCCCAGTGTCCTCTTACTGCAGCTCCAATGTCTTTATTCTTTCTGGCTTGAAGATGAAATTTCATATGGAGAAGTTCACTGAGAAATTCACTGCTTTAAAAGGGCATAAGTAATGTTGTTTACTATAAACGTTAAACTGTGACATCAGTATTTGGGAGGATAGGGATTCTAGAAGGACTCGGTGAGAAGTGATCTCAGTCAACGGATAACAGCTCAGAAAAGGAGCAGTCTTTATTTAAGACAAAACTCAACTTGAATCTGTGTCAGTTTATAAAGATACAGAAAGGGTGCCAGTGGCAGAAATTGTACATTGAAACAAAAAAATTCCGTGGAACTCTTCTCAAAAATGTTTGTTGTAGTACTGAAATTCCTTAGCAAGATGGGGAGTACTAGGGAAGATTTCTGGACATAGCTCAAGTCTTTGCAGTTAGATACTATATACTTACATTAAAGAAAAACAGCTGCTCGGAAAGAACAGAATGACATTTTGATTGAAAATCAAAATTACAGTAGAAGCTCTCATGTCTTCCAGCCCCCTTTTCTCAGTGTTCACTGAGGTCATGCATTTAAATATATGTTGCTTTAGAAACTACTAACAGTGCATAAGGTACATTACAGCTTTTCTGCTCAAATGAACCACTTGAAAACTAGGTTTCATCTCCTGGAAACAGTCATCTCACACTATCATTGCCTACATTTGGCAATAGGTTTTAAAAGATGCTCTCTGACTATGCTGTTATGTGGATTCCTAAAGCTTAGAACATGATTGTCCCTAGACATCTCTGTCTCAAGGACACAGTGGCTTGCTTCTCATAATTTTGCTTTTATTTGTTGCATTCTTACCACTTCCAACAAAACCATTAATCAGGTGAATAGATAGTTTATTAGCCTAGGAATTAATTTATGGGTAAGCATGTTCTTGAAAGCTCTTAAACTGCTCAGTGTAGTAACTGTCAAGGAAATATACAGAAGCAAGAAATCAGAGACTTGCCATAGTGCATCTCTGATTACAGTTGTAATGTCCTCATTTGAGAGGGCATGTGAGAGATGCATGATTTACAAATAGTACACTTATAAATGTGACCAGTCCTTTGGGCTATGGATTCCTGATTGTACAGCTCATATATTCCAGTGAAGCATTTGTATTCCAGGTACACTGCTTCTTTTAAAAAATCTTCTAAATTCTTCTTCCTATTTCACTTCACTTCTGTCCATTTCACCTAAGACAGCAGCAGTCACATCATATATGCATGTATTCCTGGACTGTTTCTTCTACTCCCCACTCTTTCTTTCATGGCACACATTCAGTCTCAGGAGATTTGCTTTCATTGCTTCTGTATTTTGAACAGCTTGAAAGAAGCGATGGCTGAAAAAAGGCTCAACAAGTTAGCTTCAAAATGATAAATAGACTGGTTGCTGGCATGCCTGAGCATTTTTGGGGCATATTTTATATTTTCCTTCTCACTGGTGCTTCTTAATTTCATACAGAAGCTTGAAAGGAGCTCTAGTATCAATAAAGATCATACACAAAACATATTTGGCAAAAACTCAGTGTGATCATGCTGCATCTGTTATCTGAAGTAAAAACTGAGGTCAGAATTTTAATAAAGAGTATATTAATATTTTTGACTCTACAGAATAGCACATATCAGTTTTCAGTGCAACTGCATCAAAGTCACTGCTACTGCCTGTGCTGCCTATGTCACACTGCATGGTCTTCTCTCTCTATTAGGCTGGTAAGGTCCACGGAAAGCAACTGCCAGCCAATACAGAAAACCAAGAGTTTCCTCCTAATCTTGATGATGATGTAAGCTTGGTACAAAAATAAGTGGCTTCGTGTATGCTGGAGTAGGAATAAAGAAGAAATCAATACCAATGAATATTGAATATTTCAGGAACGGGGTAATATTTGTCAGCTAATATTTGGTGTCACACACAGGAACTTTCACGGTAAAACGTGATTTACAAGGGAGAAAGAGAAGCATCAACCAGTAATCAGAAGGAAGTCAACCAGACAGTCATCAGAAGGAAGACTACTGAACAGGAAAAGAAAATAGTTTGGATGGAAGGTGTTTGAGTAGAGTACAGACTTTCCTCAATCTGCAGTGTAGGTAGAAATCACATCCTGATAGAAGGCCCAGTATCTCATTAAGCAAAACCTTTAAAGAAGTGAAGCAAAGAATCATTGCCCACTCTGGAGATGCTCTTGGTGAGAACTTATTTTCAGATAAGAATATCACTGCCCATACTCAGTTTACTGCCTGGTTTTGATACTTGAATGTTGGAGAACTAGACCTGGAAAGAAATTATCCCTGCCTATGAAATCACATTAGCCTTGGAAACATATTTGAAAGTCGTAAATGAAAATTTTCCTCTGACGAATGTAGAAAAGCCATTGATCAAAGTGTCTGACATAAAGTATTAGTATTTTTCAATGGTCCTAGCTCAGAATAATCCACGTATCTTGCACATGACTGAATGTAGACTATTGACTAGTGTCACTTCTCTAGTAAAGAAGCAAAAAAAAAAAAAAACAAACCAAAAAAAACCACCCAAAAACACCAAAAAAAAGACCCCAAAAAAACCCACAAACAAACAAACAAAAAAATTTCTCCTAGGATACACTGGAGCTATTTTGTCCAATCAAACATTTCTCAAACATGCTTCTGAAAAATGGACAGAGGAGGATCATTGCTTTGCCTCAATTCTATGCAATAGAGAACTGAGTTCCTGAAGTGAAGGGAAGTCTCCAGGGTAATTGTGTTGAAATCAGCTGTCAGACTCTTAAAATTTCGTTTATAAGAGCCTGCCCATACAATGAGAAAGAATTCTATGTTACCCTGATCATCTGATCTGTTACCAGCTGAGCTCACGATAAGTTCAGCAATCTTGATGGGACTCGTACTAATGACAAGTATGAAAGAAGTATTCTATATTCCAAATATTTTGATTTTTCTGTTAAGAGATAAATGATCCCTCAAGAGTTACTTCTGTTGTTGATTAATGTGTTGTTATCCAAACTGAGCTTTCCTGTGAATGTTTGTGTATTTTATAACCATGATAGTGTCTACGTTTTACCTTGACTACTATCTTGTGACCACAAAAGTGTTATGCCAATGAGACAGGTCCTTTTTTTAATGTAAATCAGATTTTAAAACACACTAAAAAGCCAGAAGAATGCCAGCATAATTCTCAGCTTGTTAAGATTTGAAATTCTCCTGGAATTGTACCCTCTCACAGACAGGCAGCTGCATTGTGTAGCCATTGTTCGGAAAAGTTTCTCCAAGCTCTGTGCCAAATACGATACTGTGATTTAATTTTAAACCCAGAAATGCAAATATCAGTGTGTAGACACTCAGATAACAGCAAAGGCAGAGTCCTCAGCAATCTGAGTCACTCATGCTATTTCCAAGAATATAGAACATGTAATTTGAGAAAGTGAACCTGAAGTAGCTGGAAGAGAAGCACAGGTAACCTCTGCATGCAGGTAGTGAGAATGTATTAAATTCTCTCCCACAGCACTGGCTTCTCTCTCCCAACCATCATCTCTGCATTTGCTAATTAACTTTCCTTTGAGGATGTTGTGCAGGAGTTGGGAAAGCAGTAGCACTTCCTTTCAGAAGAAAATTTCCTTTGCGCCACTATGTCCACCTTGTCTTTCCTCAGGTGCTTTCTGTTTAAAATAAGCAGAGGTTGACAACAACAGAGATACTGTATCTGCTGTTGGGTAATTGCTTGGTTCCCTTCTGGGAGTCACCTGGACGGACAAATGATTGTGTCCATGCAGGGCTTGGTTTGAGACAAAAGGAAACCTGGGAAACAAGAAGATAAAGGAATATGAGCTAAGGAAATTGGTGCCCTACCCATGATTGTGGTAAAAGAGGGGAGAATTTACCACATCTCTCACTTAAAGGAAAAGATTCTGCAGCATCACGTTTGAGGGCCAGAAGAAACAAACAGGAAAACCACAGTAAACAAAAGCAGAATATGTGTTCTCAGCCATGTCTTACTTGTACTGCTATGCATGTAATTACAGTAAGCATGTTGATATGTATTGCAAATAGAACCTCAGTACTGTGAAAGGAGACAGTGGGAACAAAAATCAGTCAGGGAAGTCTAAATCTGTGAAAGACAGAGCTAAAACCACTCCTACAGGGTAACTGTAAAGGTGTAAGAGTAGGTAAGAGTATAAATTTTCCACAGTTCTTCAGTAAATGAAGGGAAAGCGTGTGTCAAAAATAATTAAACCAGCCAATATTTCACAGCCACAGTGTCTGAGTTACTCTTTTTCTTATGTATTTAAATTTCAAAGCAGCAGCATCCTTTCCTTGCCTGCACAACACGCTGCTTCCAGATGGGTGACTTATGTAACACTCTGAGACACCAAGTCGAGGTCTCAGGCTTGCAGAGGAAACACAAGAAGAAAGAGACCAAGAGAAGAGAGGACAGGAAGTGTGAGGGTAGCCAAGAACATCCGCTCTTGCTACAATCCTCAGCCCCTCATTCCTTTCTGACCCCTATAAGAACTGACAGGGCCGGGAGACAGGAAAGTTTGATGGATTTCTAACTGCTTAAGAAAAGTTTCCCTTCTGTCTATGCTAATATCACTGTAATAGTGCAACTCCGCTAGAATATGAGGTATCCTTCCTGATATTTTTGGTTAAGCCTGTTTCTTATTTTCTTTCCTCTTATTCCTGCCCTTTTTCATCCTCCGTGATTTCACTTCTCTGTTCTTCCTCCCTCCTTCTCTCTCTAACATCTTTGTGATGCATGACTCCAGAGTCTTGCCTCTATCTCCTACTCCTTTGTCTCTGTTGGAAGATTTCAGTGCAGGGATGGAAGGATGGAAGGATACTGTTGCAAATGGAACTTCATATCTTCATTTTCTCCACTGCTTTAGTGATGGTATTTTCTGGGAGCTGCCCAGCTGTGGTACTTTTGATGCCTTCTCCATTCAAGGAGCCGATAACTCACATGCAGCTCCGTGTCAGCCCCGTGGTAGCTGACTAAAATACTGCCTGGACACTGACAAAAAAGGATCGAAACCATTTCTGAATGATTCGTTCTCTTGGCTATGCTCCTGCATCACTGTTTTCTACAGGATGCACAGTACTTTAGTGCCTGTGATAGGAAATCAGGGAATCCTACAGAGTGATGATTTCCCCCAGTCTGCAGTTCGTTGCTGACACTATCGGTTCACAAGAAGCAAAACTGGAACTTATCACTTACACTGAGAGAGACAAGAAAATACATTTTCTGCATCTTGAATCTTTCACTGAGCTCTGTCCCATCTGTCAATGTCTCTTTGATGTGCAGATACAAGAGTCTGAATTTCCTTGATCTCAAACAATGATAATACTCACTGCCATAGCTATAGCAGTAGAAGTTCCTATCTGCTAATACAAGGCAACACATATTTGGCTGATTACATGTTGGGACCTCTACAATATTTATAGCATCCATGCTTTCCAAAATCTCAGTCTACAGGTCTCAGAATCCACACTCAGTGTTTATGACTGTGATTAAACATATGCTTGTTCAAACAAGTTTATCCTATCAGTCTATTCAAGGTCTGCAGACACACTAGTTTGTGCAACTGCTATGTTGAAGCATTATTTATCACTATTTATATGGAGTTATATTGTCAACACTGACTTTTATGTACTTTGTCTAGATTTGCAAGATAATGAATCTTTGCGCCCCCTAAAATAATCTATTTGTTTATTTCAATATAATAATCAACTTTTAATTCCCTTAATATGACACACTTTACTGGAATTCAAGTCACGTGAAATTGAGTGTATATTCAGGGGTGAGCTGCCAACATTTTTTATAATCTACCTTTAGATATAAATAAAAGCTTTGTCTCCCAAAGCAATCAGTCATGTACCACTGGGCTTTGTCCTATCATCTGGCACCATCATCACTCTCTGCCTTTGACATGAAATAGATTTGTATTTGCAAGTCCCTAAATGGACAGGATGAAATCTTTGTCTCAAATTCCTATATTTATTCCAGAGCAGCTTGCCCAGATGAGGATAAGCACTCATCACTCATGTAACCAGTTCCTTTCAAATCAGTCTGACACCCAGGAAAACAAGAAGCTTTGGGAGGATGTCATAGGCTGCGGTCAGCAGTAATAGCAGCTTGCTTATTTATAGTACTTTTCATCCAGAACTCTGAATGCAAACATGAATGCAAAATTAAGAAAGTACAAAGTAAGAGCAAAGCATTGATTGAGTAGTGGAGACGCCAGCCTGTGTCTAATGAATGAGGGGCAGCACTAATTATAAACGTATTTGCTTTTATTGTCATGTTTTAGAACTTTAATGGTCATCTAATGTATTTTTTATGAGATGAATATATTTCTTTCAAAACCTCAGGAACATGTGCAGCTGCTTTTAATTTCAGTGGGAGCTGTAAAAGATCATTAGGCTCTAGATTTGTCCTTCAAATGTACTTAATTAAATATATAAAGAAGATAACCAGAAAGCCTGAAGTGGCTGTGACAGAGTTAGCACCAAACCATCTTTCCTGCTCTTTTTATCCTACGAATAGTCATGAGTTGGTCAATTATCACTTTGAATTAAACTAATTGCACAACTTCCTGGGTTTAAGTGGGCTGCAGATCGTGTGTCCCACTTTCGCATCTCCTGCAATGATCCTTTGCCTACACAGTGGTGGAACAGAAGCAGCAGTGCCGCAGATATTTCAGCATTAGCTCATAACAGACAAATGGTAACAGAACGTTTGAGGCAGCTTCACGATTCCTTTGAACCACCTTTATCCCAGTACATGAAAATAACCTAAATTTTCAGCTGACAGACAAAGTACTAATCCATTCCGTGCCTCACATTTTAGAGACATTGCATAATTTTTTGGCACCCAGCCACAAAAATTCTCATTTGAAGAATGCTCTGTGGAATGACCACATCCAGAAGCAGGGCTTGCAGGATTTGAAGTGACCAGCCTCTCTGGAGCCCCCTAACCTTGTCCCACCTAAGCATGCTGGGAAAATTGTTATTTTACAGTCACGGAGAACTTTGTAAGCTTTCTGTAATGGAAATGGAAACACAGTGTCCCTGCCCTAAATAACTCACTTCAGTTGCAATGCCATGAGGGAGGATGGGTAACAAACCAGAATAGAACAAGGAGTTTTTGGGTGGAAGCACACACTAGTTTTGACAAAGTTATGCATAAACTGAGGAAGTATAAAGCCATCTTCAGAAGAACATCAGTCACTTAGCAAAGGCCTTGAATAGCAGGGGACAGACGGAAGAAAAAGATTTTTAGGAAAACTGTAAAAGCAGAATTTTTTCTTTTTCCCTCGCAATTTTCTTGGGGGCTTGAAATAAAAGTGGGTCAATATGGAAAAAACATGACAGAATGGAGCAGCACACTGCCTTGTACAGGATGTTCTGAGCACGGGGCAGAGCATGGAGGAAACAGGCTGGTGGGGGAGCTGCAGCTGCAGGTACATGTCAGGGTCTTGCTGGTGCTGCAGCAGGCCTGCCTGGGGAGGGGACTTACAGCTCCCAGGGTTTCCAGGAGCATCAGGAAGATGTGAAATGGCACAGCAGGACAAAGAGGTCCTGGGGATTTTTACAGTGAAGTGTTGGAAGTGGTCACAAGACCTAAGATGTGAAGGGCATTGGGGCGGCCAGAGAAAACAAAGGTTTCACAGTAGCATGTCACTGATAACGTGGTATCTTCCAGTCCAGTTGGGCATCTGGACCTAGCTGTCCAAACCTGATCCTGTTTTTCTTCATTTATTTTTTCTTTTCTTGTGGGATTTGCCTTCATTCTCTTCTTTACCATCACCTTTAAAGTACTGCTGCAAGAATGTTTCCCTCCTGCACATGCTGTGAGATGAAGTAGTTTTCCTGATTTTCCATTTAATTTGCTGTCTGCAAGTCTCACCAGAAAAATTCTCTCTCAGTTCTTTACTTTACCTCCTAATTTTTTCTTCATCTGTTGTTAATTTTATCAATACTATTTTGCTGTCAAGGTCACTGAAAACCCTTTCCAGGAAACAATACAGAAAATCCAGCATTTTATTTCATCAGGGATTTATTCCATGGATTTCCCTTTGCCAGGAAGTAGCTGTCTCAGAAGACTGCTGCTTAATATATAACAGTCAAGAGACACAGAAATAAAATAAAAAATTTATTTTGAGTAAGTAAAATAAAAATATGCATCACAGTCAGAATAGGTAGAAAGCTTCCCACTCATTTACCCCATGCATAGGTGAAAAATGCAGGAGTTATTTCCTGGGAGATCACCGTGAGCTGTGCAGGTAAGAACACTGTTTTGTGCGTGTTAAGGTAGCCTTTTCAGGATGGAAATACCAGACAGAAATAATTTCCTAAGAGTGCTGTGGTTGATGGTGGATAAACTGGAGGCACTCGGAGCTGAACTAGCAATGACCTCTTCCCTAGGATGGCAGAGCTGGCAAGATGTCAAAGCCCATCATCCCCTCTGGAAAAGCAGAGGGAGATACCAAAGCAGACAGACGTTCCCGTAATGCCTTGTCTGAACTACATTATTGATCTCTGTCAAGATCCTCTGCCTCCCTCTCTGTCTGATCTGTACAAAGCAAAGTTGCAATGAGCAATCCAAAGCACTCAAATTACAAGAAGGGCTGTATTGATAAAAAAGCCATTTTTGGCTTTTTACCTTAGCTATCTCTGTGATAGAAATCCCACAGGTTAGGGTCTGCAGCCCAGTGGGCAGATCATGAGTAGATCATTGAAAGTGATAAATTCCTACATGTGCAGGCAAATTTTCAAAAGCAGTGCTTGAACTGAGATGCCTCTGCTTTTGCTCAACCTGAAGTTCCTATATCCAGACCCAGATTTTTTGCTTCTCTGAGCAACTGAGACTTCCACTGATCTCTCTCAGAGTCAGGAGCCAGAAGTTGTTCTGAAAATCTAGCCTGGGGTGAAATTTGGACCTGCTATAGTTAAAAGGAACTTTTTCAAGATTTCATCTGATGTAACTAATTCTGAACACTCAAGAATTAAGTGCTTAAAATGAGATGAATGCACTTCTTGGTAGGCAAAATGGAGAAAACTTTTAGCCACTTCTGTAAACTGTATTACAATATGTGAAAAACAGCATCTGTGTGATTGGGAAAAAATACTTCCTTTTGCAGTATCAGTGAAATCTTCAAGAACTCAAAAGAAGGATTCCTAAAACTTGTCTCATATGCCTTTAATTTAGATTTCAGTTGCCTCCCGTGAAACAAGAAAAGTTTTTTTATTTTTTTGAATTTACATAAATTACAGGTGTTAATACTGATTGTGGAACCAAAGGTAGATCTGCAAGCTCTGTGCTTGCGTCCACTGTAACTCTGTATTGGCTTGGGCATGTTCACACCATGAGAATTTTGAATATGAATTTTGCCATGTATTTTTGTGGATTAACTGTTTCTTCCCTTCTATGTACCGCGTGCACCCAAAAGTGACGGTTTTCAAGAGAAGTGATCAGCACTCCAGGCCAGACTTACAAGCCTGACTCTGAGGGCAGAAACCTGCCTCTCACTCCAGTTAGCATCTGTTGATCTGAGTGTGACTGGGAGCTTGTTCAGGACTCTGAGATGTTCAGCAGCAGCAAATCCTGGACCCACGCTGCCCACAGACTGCATCAGCATCTCGCCCAGAGCTGCCCCTGAGTCCCATTGCCACCTGCAGCCTAGCTGGTGTCCCACACTTCTGTTTCTGAGCCTGCTATCTGTGCTGGCTGCTGGGAGAGCACAAGGGCAATGCTGCTGCAGCAGCTCCCCTGGAGCAGAGAGCTGTGCCGTGGCAGCGCCTGGGAGAGGAGCATGGCCAGCAATGGCCAAGCGTTGGTGCTGGCACGGAGCCACGTGTGACAGCAGCCTGGCCCCTGGGCACATGGCACACGTGGGCTGCCAAAAGGGCAGACTGCTGAAACAGCTTCTCATGAGGGACAGTATTTATCATATACATTTTATGCTAGATATGACATATAAAATATACCTAATACTAAAATCCAAGTTTGTAACTGCAACTCTGTTAACTTCCTAAGATAAAAAATAATCATAGAGGAAGAAGAAGCCCTATGAACAACTCTGTAAAGAAAAAGCCCTATAGAAAATTTTTATACATAGCAGAGAGGAATCAATTTCAGACAAGCATAAGAGTGCTCCATTAGCATTTGTGCAGGTCCTAAGCAGTTATACAAGAATGCAGCTCAATGAGATTTTCTGAATGAGTAGATAAATAATAAGGCTCTTGAGACACATCATTTGCATTCAATAATAGCTAGAAAATTCCTTAATAAAAATGAGCAGTAGGAATCCAGGGATGGGAGCCTGCTCACAAGACAGCATTCTGGATGTGGGGTTTCCACAGCTGTGTTCTAATTAAAGGGTCTAATTTAAGAAAAAATTAATTATACCCCAGAAATATCTGGTTTTTCTCCACTGACTGTACAATGGACTAGAGGTGAGCACTCAGCTGGGACATCCACACTGTACCACTGGGCACAGAAGAACTTTACCTTCATACAGTAACAGTTTATCACAGCAATCATGTGATTTTTCTTTATATACCTCACTATATTAGCTTAGCCTCCATCTCCCTGTCATAGTTTCTTAAAGTTTTACTTATGAGGCATTTGTTAGGGCTTTACACTGAATTCCAGTGCTTTCTCTCTCATTGCTCTGATGGTTTCTGGGAGTATATAAGGGATTTTGCAAATTCTCTCCCATTATTCATGTGGAAAAATGTACAGTACGTCTATGTTAAGTGCTAGATTAAAAATTAGGTAATTAGATTAATGAAACTCTGTCCTTTTCATCATGGAATAGTCTTAAATAATCCTTTGCTGTCTTCTCTCTTGGTTCAAGCTTTCCCTTGGGAGAATAGCTGCTCTCCTTTGCCGCTCCTGGGCTGGCATTACTCACCAGTGTCTGGGCAAGAATTCCAAACCAAACACCACACCCAGTGATTTCTCTCTGGAGAGGACATAGGTCTTCCACATTCAGCTGTAGTGAAGAAGATTATAATGAAATAAACATTAATAAAAGATTGTATCATTACCATCGTCAGTATTTCCATTTCTCCTAAGCTAAGCAGTAGTATTCTCTATGTACTATACTTCATCTTATTCCTTCCTTGATCTTATCTCAGACAGTATTTGATCCAAGCTAGGGTCAGGAGATTGCCTTGTAGTCTAAATGGAGATAAGAGAAATAATTCTATTTTTAAAGACTTTTTATAGGCTGTGTTTTGTAAATATTTCCTTGAGAGAGGAAAAAGTATTTTTATAAGCTATGTTTTCAGAGTAGTTCAGTTGCTTAAGGGTATTAGCCAGTGCACATTAATTTGCAGTAACATTTTAAAGCTTTAGAACAAAATGCTCCCTGAATATTTGTGCCCTGGTGAATATTGCATAAAGGAAAAGGAATAAGATTTTTTAGAAGTTCAGCACTTTTCCTCTGTATTATTGTCTGTAAACCAGATCTCAGAGGTGACTTTACCAAGTGTCTCAGGATTGTATTAGCTACCTCAGTGGACTACTGTGGGAACATTGCTTTTTTAGAAATGTAGCTTTTACCATTAACTTCTGGAGGGAACAGTCGGAAAGCTGTAAGTGAATGATGCCCTGCCAGGCATGACTCCTGATTGCTGTGATGGGTGATTTGGAATGGAAAGGATGGTGATTAAGATGAGGCAGAGAAGCTGAAGTACACATATCCATTAGAAGCTTGTTCTTTCTGTGGAAGACCGATGCTACAGAAATGATGCAATGATGCAAATCAACATTTCCAAGGAAAGAAAAGAAAGTCAAAGCATTCTGATAGTAGCTCTGGTGACATTATGGTATTCTGGAGCCAGGACAATGCAGGAATGGGGGACAGGGCATATGAAATATTGCCTGTGCACAGCTATGCTCTCTCTCTTCTGGGAAGTCTGCATCCAGCTGGACCAGCTCCTGGCTACACATGGGCCCCTTGCCGTGTGGCATACAGAGCAAAGGGAGTTGCATTTTCCCTGTGTGGGGAATCACAAAGATGCTGCCCTGTAGATTTCTGCTAAGCCCAGTTCTCCCCTATTCCACCTATGAGGCCTTTAAAGAATGTGATTCTTGGATTTTCAGTCCACCAGAAAAATTATGTGGCTGCAGCCTAGTGAGATCTGTGTGGGAAAAGCAGGATTCTTCTCACCTAATTTATGATGTCTCTGCCTCTGACGTAGATTATCTGCATCTGTTCCACTCACTGTAGACTCCCTTGGAGTCAATGAGGAGGAATAAACACTTTTAGGACATGAATCATCTGATGCATTTTAGACATTTACATTAAAGCTGGATCACTTCCACTGTAGCACTGCCTATTTCCTCTCTATTTGATTATAGAGAGAACTTGGCTCAGAAATAGATGTCACCATCTAAAGTTAGGCGGGATGAATCCCACACAGACAGCCTGTTGTAGATGTGCTAACTGAATGGGAGATTCAGGACTATCTTTTTTTTCATGGTGTTCTGAGGAGGAAGCCTAGAAAAGGACTGAGAAGGGGGCGATGACCATGTTCTAGAAAAATCTGTGTGTGGTACAGAGAATGGAAAGTATGAAGCTGGAAAGATCTGGAAAAGGGGATAAATACTGCTTTGAGATGATTGCATCTGATAACAAATTATTCAGAACAGTCTAATCTAAAGCTGAGTGCAAAGAGCTGTAGCAGAATCTCATAATACTGTGTAACTAGATAATAAAAGGACAAACGAAAATTAATGCTCATAAGCGCAAAGTAATGCAAATGGAATAAAAATAACTCAAACTATTCATACATATTAACAGGCTCTAAATTCGCCATTACTATCCTGGCAATAAATTTTGGAGTGATTGTGAACAGATTTCTGGAAAAATCTGATCCATGCTCAGGGGAGGTCAAAAGAATAAATGAAACACTATGAATTACTGAGAAAGGGATGGAGTAAACACAGAAAAAGTTCTTATGGCACTGAATAAATTCACAGTGCTTCCACAGCTTGAAGGAGTGTAGAGTTCTTCCCCAACAGCCTCAAGGCAGGTACAGGAAAGCTGGAGATGAGACAGAGAAGGGCTGCAAGGTGATCAAAGACATACAACAGTAAAGAGAGACTTTGGCTCTCCAGTCTGAAAAAGAGATGGATGGGAAGGTAATATGATAAAAGCCTGTAGAATTATAAATGGTTTAGAGAAGGTGAATTGGGAATTCTTAGATGCAATTTTTTTTGTCCTTGGAGTTGAGGAGATATCCAACGATATATCAACAGTGAGTTAAAAAGAAACCACAAAAGAAAATATTTGTTACAATACTCAAAATTAAGTCATAGCACTCTTTGCAAGAAAAGGCCAAAAGGATTAAAAACTAGGTATTAGATGAAATAAAAAGTATCAACTACCTGAGTATTAAACAATGTGGTCCAGTAAAAATTCCCAAATATCAGCTCCTAAACATCTAATTGCTGGAAAGCTACATTTATTTTATCACTGTAATTCTATTATATCATGGGATACCTCTGTTTCCTGAAACACTGGCTAATAAGTGCTGTTGAGTCCATGTTCTGGGCTAAACTGGCATTTAACCTGATGCAGTGTGGCAGTTCTTGTGTTTCTAAGTGAGAAGAGACTGAGGAATAGCCAAAAAGAAACACTTTGGAGGAGGTCTACACCATGGAGGATGTCTGTACCATGGGGTGGAAAGTCTGAGCTGAGTAGGGGAGAGCTGTCAATTTCCTTGGATATAAGCCTGGCATAATGGACGGCAAAAACCACTGAAAAGCCACCAAGACGTAGTAATGTATATTTCTATCATGGGAAAAGCCATTTGGGGAAACAAATGTTTATTTATTTAACATTTAACTGTCATTTATTGTTCTTTTTAGTTCAACATTATTGTGAAGGCAGAGATCTTAGCTTTATCTGAGGTGTGTTCTGGGTTAGCGGCCCTATTTAAGTATCATATCAAAACCACTGGACTTGGTTGGAATGGGCAGCACTTGGGGCACAAAGAGCTCAGAGCAACATGGACAGCTGGGGGTGTATGGCAAAGCAACTGGGGGACTATTTCCCAAGGACTGCAGGGTGGACTTTCCTCTCTCTCCCCTCCCACAGTCACTGTGCACAGTCCTGGACACTTAAAGGCTGAAGTAAATACAAGAGATGCAGACTTATTCCCTTTCCTAAAGGTGTAGTCTGTTAAAAGCTAAGGTAAGAAACTCCAGAATCTTAGGGGAGAAATGCAGTTTTCTAATAGGATAACTGGGTGTCAGATCGTGATATCTTCAGGGAAGTAGATCATAAGTGTAACTTTTCTCCCTAACTGTGGCTGGAGGCAGTGGAAAGACTTCAGATCTGACTGTGTCCTGAATTGCTTATTCCATAAATGTTGTTTACATTATAATGATGTAATTAGGACAGCTTAATGATGTGATTAAAAAAACCCTCAGTTCTTCTATTGTTTAAATTTTTGTCTACAGAGACATGGATTTTTCTTTACCTGGTATTAGCATGCAGAGTTGGAACTAAGTCTTAACCTCTTCTTACTGCATTCAGGAAATCAATTTGTTTTGCTGAAATGAAATGGACATATGGTCTCAAGCAGCTGCATGTGAGTGTGACTAGAGATACTCATGACTTCACCAAGGTGTCAAAAAGTGTTCTTACTGCCAGCATTCTTCTGAAGGGAATAAAGTAATTTAGAAAGTGTCATACTGAGTCTACTGAATTGATGGCAGTCTTCAGCAGGGTTTGGGATTGCACCCAAAAGGGTCATTCGGTGTTGAACAGTTAAATGAAAAAAAAACCCAACCAGAAAAATGCATCCTGATACTTAATCAAAATCCATTTATCTCTTCAGAATCACATCTGCAGCCTCCAGTGATTATTATCCTTCCCATGTTTTCCCCTCTCTATTAACATTCAACAGAGGAAGGATGGGTGTCCTTCCTGCATTATCTATAGTACCTACAGCCCTGTTCACTCGACTCCCATTCCAAACCTTTCAAAACCTCTCTTCCTGGTGATGCTGCCAACCACATGGGCTTTTAGATTCCTGGTGAAGTTTTCAGGACTGGCATAAACCAATTTGAATTTATAATTTCTTTCAAAGTAGGGCAGATTTGGCTTAGCAGCCTGTGGGATGTGATAAACATGGAATTCCAGCAGCAGTAAGTGTCGTTTCAAGAAGCAGACGAATAATGTAAAGCTAACCTTTTATTTCACAGCTTTGATTATTATAACCAAATTATAGTAATTATAAGTATAGATTATAATGGAGTTCTGCTCACACCAAATGACAATCAAGGCCATGGAACATGGTAGTTTTGTTTTGTGGTAAGGTTACACCTTTTATTTTGCAACCCTAACCTAAGAAAAGTGACAGGTGCTTATGAAGTCTTACTTCTACAGTGCAGCTAGAGCCATCACACACATCACTGGAGCAGGAGTCGAGTCCAATCCATCATCTAGGCAGAAGTGGTGGGATGAAGGATACGGATTATGAAGTGACAAACATCATTTGGTGCAAAATCTTTGTGGGAATTAGCGTGTTGTCACTTCTTGCCTTCCAGTGTACCACAAGCAAATCTGCATCTGTTATGCAACCATTTTATCAGCAGAACCTTAGCACACAGTATACATCAAGAAAATGTTGAGAAAATAAGAACTTTTCCTTGGAGATATCAGCAGAATTTGTTTGAAGGAACAGAGTTTTACAGCTGCCTTGCCAGACTTGATCTTAAGAAAGTGAATTTCTGCACTTAAGCCCAAAACACTGTGATGCCTGTCTTCTGCTCTTGATTCAACAATCTTTATATATAAAATATTCTGCTGTTTTCAGGATTTTCTTGTCATGGCTGAAGTAACACTTGAGGAAGCTCAGAAAGCCCCCACTGAATTCAGGAGGTGTTGCAAGGGCAGTTCAGATACTCAGGATAATGCACCTAAAATCAGTTTCGTTGTTTCTACGAAGTGTTACATGTAAGTGCAGCACTATAAATGCCCATAGTTGTAAATTATTTTAGTCTTTAAGATTTTAACAGTACTACTAACACAGATATTCTCTGATTCCTAAAAGATCCTTTCATGATCTCTAGTTTACTTTTAATGAAAACTTTGAGATTGCAATATATGATCCCCTTCCCTGTTTTCCAGTAGCTTTACTTTTCAATAATGATTTTGAATTAAATCTCTTATTTAGGTGCTTTTTCTTCTATTTTCCTTCCATGATATTTCCTCTTCCAGTCTGTATAATATGGATGCTTTTCAGGTCTGATTTCAGTGTAGTCAGTTTTCTCGAGAGAGCTTCAACGCTGCATTCTACAGAGGATATGTACAGCATTTTCCAAGGCGCTTAACTTCAAATATGCATCAGAGATGACGTGGTAACAACTATGAAATCATTACTAAAACCTCATCTCCTGCCTCCCAAGAAGTAAAGTTAAAAATTCATTAAATTCGTTAAATTTCATTGCATTCCATGGTTTCTCTTCCCTGACTGCCAGGGACAGAGCAAATGGTTGATGCTTTTAAAATAGGAAAGCTGAAACTGGCCAGACTTGAAGAGGTTGCAGCCTGGATAAATTCCTTTACCACCTGCCAGGTCCAATCAATACCCTCTTTTCCTTTTATACAGTTTAAAGTAAAAAATCACCACCAACAACAAAAACAGCGTTCAAGGGTTTAATTAATCAAAAAAGGCATTTATATTATCCAGACACAGTATGTAGTGGTTGACTCTCAGGACAGAAATCAGTAACTCCAGATGAAGGCACATTTTATCCAATGAGACATCTTTAAATGACACGTACTTCAATTTTCCTTTGAATGCTACCTTCTGTCATTGATGACAACTCCTAGGAGTCTCAAGACACTCCTGCTAGGGCTTCCTGCAGCTCCTGGAGAAAGCCAGGGGACATCCTACCTGCCGTTATCTAGGGAGGAGTGTTTCCTCTAAATACAAAGCAGAAGTGCAGAAACTGAACAGGAACAAACCTCTGGGCACTTGCAGTCCCCCTGCATTAAGACTGGCAGCACTGACACTACTGCTGCAGCACAGCCAGTTGTTCTGCCACTACCTGCAGCTATCAGCTTCTAGGGAATGCCGAGTGTCATCATCTTGCACTTGGACCTAAAATACATAATGCCTCCCAGCATAACTCACAGCTAAACTGAACATAACTGCAGGGCCCCAGCCATGCTCTGTTCAACTCTAGTGACTGATCCATTTTGCCAACTGGTTCAGATTTCACAGCATAGCTGCAAAAAATATGAAGCATAGTTCAGCTCATTTTTGAGGCTGCTGTGTCTTCTTCATGCCTAGACCAGGGCCTTTATATTTGCAGACTATCAAAAAAAGAGTAAAGTTAGGATTTCAGGGCCACCTTCTGCTGCATGTTTTATTAACACCAGCAATCAGGGGTTCACCTGGAACACAGACAAGTTCGTTTAGTCTGGCCAACTGCTTCACCTCCCATTCTCATCATCTAAAGTGCTGAGAATGAGATTTAAAGGTTGCTTATGTAGAACACAACCCACTGTGTGGGCACATCAGTGTCTGCTGCTGCTACCTGCTGAAATAATTGCTTATCTAGGGAAAACTGGCAGTCCTGTGGGACTTGTGTTTTTAGCATGGAAGGACCTGGATTTGCTCTGTTCAGGCAATAGTTAGTAACCTGGGAATTGTAAGGGAAGTACAGTTACACTTCAAAACAGATGTTCAAATCCATTAGAGGAAAGTGCCAAGGCAGTTTTGAAATTCCTATTTATGTATAGATATTTTCTATCTCTGTATTGCCCAAATTGCAGTACAAACACAGTCCTAATTGTCCTGAGCTCTTCAAGAGACGTTTTTCTGAAAGTTTAATGCTTTCTGAAGATGGTAATTCTCTCTAAAAAAGGAAGAAGGACTCTACGGATGAAACTTGATGTACATTTCAGGAACTCAGCAGGAAAGCAAGCAGGTTCTACCTGCTACCCACTCACTGTTCCCATGGCTAATTGCTGCAGCATTACCTCTTCTCTCTCTTCTACTGCCCATGTAGGTGAGCAATGAATTACATACAGGACGAGGTATAAAACAGCAAAATTCATTTTGGCAGGTTATTTTTCAGACAGAACTGTTGTCTCTTAGAATTGAGGGCAAAACCACTTTCATTTGCACCACAAAGATGGAGAAAAGGGTGTGAGGAAGGAGGCCCAGGATTGTTTAAACTGCTGTAAGTGACACAGTTGAATGGGAATCTATGGCTGTAAATCAGTTCCATGTTTTTTCTCTCCTTCCCAGTAAATGAACATTGTGATTGTTTCTCTGCTCCAACCTCCCGTAAAAGCAAAATGGGGGGCAGAGGACTATAAAAAGGAAGTGATTAATCTCTGCTGCCTGTGAAGATCAGCAGTGTTTTTCTGGGTGATCTTGCTTAGTGTGAGCTTTCTGTGCTGCAGCTGCAGGACTGCCTAAGAACTGCTCTAGGAAGTACATGCTGGTATCAACAGTTATCAATGGGGGACAGCAGTTGATGCCAGGGTCATGTTCTGCCATCTGTTTGTTCATCTTTTCCATGTGGAAGGCTGTGAAAATTGGTCCTTCTTGTTTCTGCTAGAGAACAGTTGGCCACAACTGTGAAGTGAACCACAGGAAAGGGGGAGCTGCCAAGTTGGGTGGTTGGATTTGGGGGTTAGTTCTAGTTTTTTGGTTAGTTCTAATTTTTTTTTTTCCCAGAAATCCCCACACAAACGCTGAAGGTATGCAGTTGTTCACAATTGTCTTTCAGGGAAGTTGCTTTGACCACCTTTGGAAGCAACAGGTCAGATGAGAATGTCACCTTCTTCATACGGAAGAAACTTCAGGTTTCTTTAATATTGAATACTCAAATCCAGGCAACATTAGAATAAGTGTAAAAGGCTTCAAAATCCAGAAGATTTTCTAAGGCAGATTGTTAAATGGTAACTGAGAGTGACTATCTTGTTTTAATGTGTATCTATTACCAATGCAACTTTGCTTGATCCCATTGTTTTTACTCTTGATTTTGTTGTATCTGATTTACATCTTTATGAAAGAGAGTGAGATCAAAGGCGTGATGAAACCACTAAGAGTCACTTTGTGATTTATTCTGCTCACTGTCACCAAAGCAGTACAGTTTCATAATCAACATACCTAAGGAAAACATCATTCTATTGGGCAGGACATATAAACATGTAAATAATACACTTCTGTTGCAATATAGCTTTTATCTTTGCATTTTGTTGATGCTTTTTTAGCTAATTATTTTACTTACTGGTCACATCAAAGTTCCTGCTGAATTTACCTCAACAATTTCATAGATTCTAAATAGAGGAGTTTTTATTTTCGGAATTAAATACAAAATATATTAAAAGCCAAAAATATGAAAAAAATGCCACTGAACTGCATTTAATTAAACATAACACAAAAAATAAGAAAGAAGGACACAAGTGAAGCAATTAATATGCAGGTTACAGTGGAGTAAAACAGCAGCCACACATAAAGGAGAAATAGTTTGATGGAATGGTACTAAGTTTATCTGAGCTTTTTATCAGTTTATGTGACACTTCATTCATTTGCGATCAACCTCCCTTACATTTCTTAAATGGTTATGCTTATATAAGATTGCAAAAAGAAAAGTGCACTTATCTTATTCATATTTTCAGCATGGTATAGGTAAACCAGCCACAAGATGGCAATACACCATGCCGTGAAAAGAAAACTACTACATTTTGTCTTTTGATTTTAACCCCTCCCCGAATGGCTGAAATGTGCTGCCTATTTAGCTTTGGAAAATTAAATGAGGACTTTGGGAAACTTAATGAGGAATAGTCACAAAGTAATAAGTTTAAGAACCCTCCCCCAACTAATCCCTCTGCTACTATAAACAACTTGTTTCTCATTTATTTTCACTTTTGTGTTGTTTCTCTTCACTTACTACTGTTTGTAGTGTGCAGGGAGCTGTTGCTTGAAGGAGTGAAAAAGCTATGGGACACAATATCCACTAGCATCCCTGCAGTAAGGGACAGGTGTGTGCTTGTGGAGGCCACAGAGACTAAAGCCAATTGCTCTTGACAGAGCATGGCTCCATCAGTAAAGAAACAGATGCCCTTTTCCCCTGGAATAATAAAAACAGAGACAGCATAATGGTATGAAAAGGATAGAAATGTGAGGGTGCATTGTTAAAAGACATGTTCTTAGGGACTTCAAATGGAAACCTCTGCAGTAGACTTCAGACCGTAATAGGAAAAGGTGGCAAAAAGACACCTGAAGGTTTTGTCTCACCATAAAATAGCAGTGAGGCACCAGTATGAGGTAGTTGCAAGGAAGGTTAATGTAATTACAGGAGCTAGCAGGTGAAGCTTCAGATGTTCCGGAAGGATGTGGCACTGCTGTTTGTTTGCATTCCATTTGCACCGCAGCGATCTGGTACATCAGGGCACAGCTGGCAGGGCGTGGAGACGTTCCCCTCCTTTTCCCTGGAAATGTATGTCAGCTTTCTGATGTGGTTGCAAGGCAGGATGTTGAGAAGTGTCTGGCTGATGTACTGCATTTACAGAGTCAGGATTAAATTAATCACTAGATCTGAAGGCAGGAGGAAGTTTTCCCAGGTCAGAAGGTCAGGGATTGTTGAATATGGTTTATGTTTTCCTGGGTAACAGAAGGGTGTCACCTACATCCTAAGGCAACCTGGGCATTTCATCATTTTCTTCTTGTGATGTATTGCAGGTGACTTTTGATCTTCTGCTACTGCCTTCAGCTTGTGTCAGGTTGTGCAGAACAGGTGGATCTGTGGGCTGTCTTGGGTAAATGCTTGTTACATCATGCACTACAACAGAAGGGCTCTGGACTAAAAAATCTAAATAGTGTTACTTTTCATTATATGACCCTATAGCGCAATATTTTATCAGTCCTTGTCCCTATATACTTGGATTCGAAATGCTAGGGAAGTTACAAGTTAAAGGAATCATCAAGGTAGTTTCAGATTTAGCCATAAATAAGCAAAATATGGAACATAGAAACATAGAATCATTTTAGTTGAAAATCATGGACCATTAACCCAACAATGTCAAGTCCACCACAAAACCATGTCCCTATGTGCCACAATTACACATCTTTTTATATACCTCCAGCAGGAGGACTCAACCACTTACCTGGGAAGACTGTTCCAATGTTTGACAACCCTCTCAGTGAAGAAATTTTTCCTAATATCCAATCTAAACCTCCCCTGGTGCAATTCGAGGACATTTCCTGTTGTCCAATCTCTTGTTCCTTCTAAAATTAACTGAGAGACTGATCCTCACCTTGCTCCAACCACCTTAGTTGTAGAGAGCAATAAGATCTGGCTTCCAGCCAGCCTCCTTCTCCCCAGGTTAGACAATCCCAGCTCCCACAGCTGCTCCTCATAAGACTTGCGCGCCAGACTTTTCCCCAGCTTTGTTGCCCTTGAAAATGTTTCAGCGCTTCAACGTCAAAACACATTTCAGTGAGGGGCCCAGAACTGACCTCGCCAGTGCTGCGTACAGGAGGACAATCACTGGTCCTGCTGGCCACACTCTTGCTGACACAGGCCAGGATGCCATTGGCCTTTGTGGTCAGCTGGGCACACACTGGCTCATGTTCAGCTGCTGTCAAACAGCACCCCAGGTTCTTTTCCCACTAGGCTGCTTTCCAGCCAGTTTTCCCCAAACCTCTAGTGATGCCTGGGGTTGTTATGACCCAAGTACAGGACCTGGGACTTGGCCTTGTTGCACATCACACAACTGGCCTCAGCCCATCAATCCAGGCTGTCCAGATCCCTCTGCAGAGCCTTTCTACCCTCCAGCAGATCAACACTCCCAGCCAGCTTGGGGTTGTCTGCAAACTGACTGGGTTTGACTTCAGTCCCCTCACCCAGATCATCAATAAAGATACTGGACAGGCCACAGTACTGAGCCCTGGGAAACACCACTTGTGACCGGCCACCAGCCAGATGTAGCTCCATTCACCACCCCTCTTTCAACCTGGCCATTCAGACAGTTTTATACCCAGCAAACAGTACCACCCATCCAGGCCTTGAACAGCCAGTTCCTCCAGGGAAATGTGGTGGGAAATGGTGTCAAAGGCTTCACTGAAGTCTATGTAGACAACATCTACAGCCTTTCTCTCATCCACTAAGGGGGTCACCTTCTCGCAGAAGAAGACGAGATTAGATGACACAATAGTTCCATTTCTGTCATTCTGAGTAGCTGATTCCCTACCCTGCTGGCTTTGAATTACCATCCTGCTACTACATTCTCAGACTGCCCGCTGCTTATAAGGATCAGAATAACCAATCTGTTGAACTGTTGACCATTTCTGAGGACCACAAGAAAGGTCACATTTTATACTTTTCTACCCTCTATAGAAAATCTGACAATGCAAACTGAAGTCCTTCCTGCCTCTTGTAGACAGCTGGGCTACAGGTTGTGACTGGCGTTTGAATTGCTAATACAATTTTGACTACAGTTCCCTATCTTTCACGTATAGCTTTAACATTTAACAAGGAGTTATATGCATCAACCTAGAAACTTTTTATTAGTGTGCTCTGCATGTTTCTTTTTTACATCCACTAAAGGGTTGATGTACACCCTAATTAACCACTTGATTCTTTCATTGTAAATTGCATTTCAGCTACTGTCTGCTCCTTGCTGATGAACACTTGGAATGAAGACAAACATGTTTTTCTTGTAGGAATTGCATTATTACAGTATGAAATAGATTGAGAGTAGTTTAATGAGTAGTCCAGAGTCTTTTCTGAATACTATTTATTCTAGGAATATCAGAACAAAGACATCATGATGCTGATGGAACTGTTTTATGAGACTATTATCGACACATGGAATATACACAAGCTCTACAGTAATACATTCATTGTTCACATTGAAACTAAGGAGGACAGGACCACTGGCATTTAAAGGGTCTGTGTCTCTCAAGTACTAGATGGTTCCAGCTGTTTTTTTTTTACTTTGGCTCCAGGTTTGTGGTTTTGGGTTTTTTTGGGGGTTTTTTGTGGGTGTTTTGGTTTTTGGTTTGGTTTTTTTTTTTTTTTTTTTTTTCTTTTTTACAAATCTCTTTG
>VZRQ01005687.1:357320-415694 GCA_013397975.1 Machaerirhynchus nigripectus
TTTTTTTTTTTTTTTTGGTTACCATTATCACAAGTCTCTAGTGATCTGAGTTGTAGCTGCTATAGAAGTTGCAGTAACTTTTTATTAGTCTTCATTTCACTGATGCTAGATTTGGAAGGAAAAGAAGAGTAAATCCCACCTCTTCTTTCCTCTCTTTCATGGATGTGAATGTCCAGAAATGCCTTCACAACATCTATTATACAATAAATGTGTCATGGTTAATGGAGAAAGAGAACACCCATAGAAGAAAGGTCTGTTACCGGTTCAAAACAGCTCCTTACTATAGTCTGAGATGTGGAAGGGGTTATTAGATTGCTATGGCTGCTTCAGAATTTTCAGTGGCTCTTTTTCTCACTCAAAAATCAGTTTTTTTCAGAAAAAGCCTGTTTGTGGGAAAGGTTTAGTCTCATTTTTTATGTGAACTTTGACATCTTTCTTTAGTCTTCTGAAAAAAATAAATCCAGTTTCTTTTCGACAACTAATTTTTCTTTTATAAAATTAAGCCACTTCTAAAAATAGGACCTTCAAAATGATCAAAACAGAATCTCTTTGTCTAGACTTTTTTTTTGCATTTGCTTCATTTCTGAATGCTTTTTAGATTTTGACTTATTGTGATTTAGCAAGGGAAACTGCAAAATCTTAGGAGTTTTCACAGAAGGGGAACACTGTTTTCCATGCAGCTTTATTGATTGTGTCTCTCCCTGATCACTTCCTTTTCTTAGCTCCACAGTCTACTTCCTACATGTGCAAAAATATTTTCATTATATTCTTGTGCTCCTGTGTCATAAGTCCTATATCTTTCTGATTAAAAAAAAAAAAAAAAGACTCCAAGAGTTATCAGTTGGTTTCCTCCTTATTCATGGCCTTCTTGTTGATGCTTTCAATTTGTTCCTTGCTGGGTGGTTCCTTGTTCCTCTGTGGCTTTCTATGACCATTTCATTCTGTGTAAAACGACGGCTACATGCTGCTATTGGCATCTGCAGATGGGGAATTCTGACTGGATACTGATTTTGCACACTTTATCTGAAACGCATGAGAATGTTATAAAGAGAAGTCTTAGATGCATGTTACTGCTGAAGCACATGTAGGACTTCAAGGGTTAAAAATCTGACTGCAGTTATGTGGGAAGGAACAGAAAAAAACAGGAACAAAAATCAGGACCATTCTCATGAACAGCTGTTTTTGTAGATGCTATACAATTCTATATACATGTAGTACACTACTATGTGTTTTGTGGAGTTATTTTCAGTCTGTCTGTTTGTCCCCCCCGCCCCCCCTCATCCAAACAAAGTAATTTAGGACTCAATTGACTCAAGGAAAGCAGAATCACTTCTTCCCAGTCAGTTAAAAATGCAGGTAATAAACTCTTCATCCTTAAAAGTGTGACGTTTTTGTGCATTTAAATGAGTAAGTGCACATTAAGATCACTATAAGCCTTTCAGCCAAACTTACCACATCTCTTTGTTCTCTCACTCTTTTCAGCCATATAGATTTCCCTGATATCCTTCCTTTCCATTTCTTTACTCTGACTCATTGATTACACATTACTAATAGGATTTTCTGTGCCTCAGTTTCTCCCTTTGCAAAATGAGGAACATCTATATTTGCTGTTGTGTCAAGGTAATAGATTTATTAGGAATACCTCAGCTAGTCATTGATATTTCCCATTAGCAGGCAGCTCCTTAAATCAAACCACTGAGTGCTACTTCTCTGTGCTCTGAGACACTGTAATTTGAGGTGTTCAAATACTGCTCCTATTCTAGGCTATCTTGAAAGAAGGAGAAAATACTTTCTATCTTACATTAGAGAAGTAAACTGTTCCTGGGGAGAAGGTGACTGGCTTGTTTGTAAATGGGATAAAATATGCAATATTTGTCTTGGGGTAGTGATTTCTATCAGAAAGTAAAATGTTACAGTATCAGTGTGCTTTTTCTTCTTTGTGCGTGTGTGTGTGTGTACGCACACTTGCTCTGAATACTGCTCTCAGTAACTTATGAGAATTACAAAAGCAATGGAGAAACAGGCAATGGATTTGGGTGCTTTAGGAAGAGCATTGCCAGCAGGTTGAGGAAGGTCCTGCCCCTCTATTCAGCTCTGGGTAAGGCCACATCTGTACTGCTGTGTCCAGTTCTGGACTCCTCATCACAAGTGAGACATGGAGATCCTGGAGTGGGACCAGTGGATGATTAAGGGACTGGAGTATCTCTCTTATGAGGAAAGACTGAAGGAGCTGGGTCTGTTCAGCCTCAAGATGACTGAGAGGAGACCTTATCAACGTAAATAAGAGTATTGGGTTTGCATGGCCAGGTTCGGTAGCAGGGGGCTACAGGGGTGGCTTCTGTGAGAAGATGCTGGAAGCTTCCTTCATGTCCAACAGAACCAATCCCTGGTGGCTCCAAGACAGATGTGCTGCTGGAAGAGTCTGGGTCAATTTGAAAGGATGGTAACACCTCTGTGACAACGTTTTTAAGAAGAAGAATTTTAAGAAGCTATTGTGCAGGTGTAGTTGCAGAGCAGGGGAAGGACTCCTCTCCCCGAGCAGTGGTAGAAACAATGTGTGATGAACTTACTGTAACACTCATTCCCTGTCTCCCTGAGTGCTGCAGGGGAGGAGGTGGAGCTGGGAAGGAGGGAGGGGAGCAGGGAGGGTGTTTTTTAAGGTCTTATTTTACTTCTTATTATACTGCTTTGATTTTGTTAACAAAAAATTCATTTAATATCTCTAATTCATGCATGTTTTGCCCATAATGGTATTTGATGAGTGATCTTTCCCAGTCCTTATCTCAACTTATGAACCCTTCATTATATTTTCTCTCCCCTGCCCAGCTGTGGAGGAGAGTGAGAAGGTGGCTTTGATATGTGTCTGGCATCCAGCCAGTGCTAACACACTACAAAAGTACCTGAAGGGAGGGTGTCAAGAGGATGGAGCCAGGATCTTCTCGGTGGTGCCCAGCAATAGGACAAGAGGCAACAGGCAGAAACTGATGCATAGGAAGTTCCACCTGAACATGAGGAAGAACTTCTTTCCTGTGCAGGTGATTCAGCATGGGAACAGATTTCCTAGAGAGGGTGTGGAGTCTCCCTCACTGGAGGTATTCAAGAACTGTCAGGACACAATCCTGTGCCATGTGCTCTGGGATGACTCTGCTTGAGTAGGGAGGTTGGACCAGATGAGCTACTGTGGTCCTTTCCAATCTGACCCATCGTGTGATTCTGTGATTCTGTAATTTGTGCATGAGGTATAGAATAATGGTTGAGGTTTGAAGGCACAACTGGAAGTCATCTAGTCCAAGGTCTGTGTTCAAATAGGGTCACCCAGAGCTGGTTGCCCAGACCATCCAAGTATGGGCAGGATACATAGGTGGCCTGCACTCAGATGCTTGCTCCATGAATGGAAAATGAGTCTCCTCTTGAGGGCAGCCTTGGCAAAGCTCAAAAAGTCAATGCTGTTCAGGCCTAACCTTGAAGACTGAGCAAACAAACTCAGTAGACACACTATGAACTAAGCCTCATCCTCTCCACTGTCCAGGGAGCTAATCTGACATGGTCATTTATCATGGCTATTCATGGTCTGTGGCTGTGATACGGCCTCTTTCCTGTACAAACAGAGAGAAGGAAATTCTCAGTTAACTCCTGCTTCATGGGAACCTTTGGACTTGCTCATTTGGCCAAAGCTATGTGGAGAATCTCTCGAGTGTTCTTCCCTTTCCGTCTCCCTCCTGCAACCGCCTAAAGCCTCTGAAGCACAGTGAGTGGTTCATCTCCTTTGTTAACTGCCTTCAGACTGCTCTTCAGACAGCGCTATTGCAGCTGAGCCTGGCTGCTCACCAGGAAGCAAATGTGATCCAAATTTTGGTTCAAAATAGAATGAATTAAAGGCATTTAATCTCAATTTCTGTCTTTGCTTGTTTTTCTCCAAGCTGCATAATTGAGCTGCCATTTCTAAATCATTGTTCCCAGCTTCTTGTCACTTAATATCTCTAGAATTTCAAGCAGATTAATCTTGAATCCTTTATTGTGTAACCACATTTCAACTGGAAATAGCAGCAAATCCTAGACATTCTGAATCTCATCTTTGCATCATATGTGTTGTCACTGCAAAGTAAAAACCAAGCAAGGATGAGTGTGTAGTGCATCCTTGCACTGCACGGTTACAGAGGGGAAGGAGTCTCCTCTGCACATGCTGCTGAGTGCATGCCTGCCCAGCAGAGCAGTGGGATAGCACACTGTTAACAATCTGCTCTGTGTGGCAGTGGCTGGGTTTCCTTCTGGGAGTTGAAGGGCACTCCGGTACAGCTTCTTCCAGATTTTCTGACTTCATCAAAGGCTGCACGTTACTGTTATTAAAATGAATCTCATTTGCATGGGAGGCTATGGTTAGTGCAGAAACAGCAGGCGTTGGATTAGTTACGGTAAAATTGTGAAACAGCAAGGAGGAATGTGGGAAAAACAGGTACTATGATCCCCATCAACAGGTTGTTTGGGTGTTTAGTGAATTCATAGGTTACACAGTACCAAATGGTGAACTAATTTTCTTTTATAACTTCAGGTTCACTTCTTCTTTAGCTGTTCTTCCATTGTCTCTTATCTCTTGTTGCAAATAGGGCTGTTGAAAAAAACCCAAAACCCAACAACCCAGTATGACACAGACAGTTCAATAGTAGACCTGTATTACTTGGGAACTGTGTTGAAGTCGTGAAGGGGCAGGGACTCAAGAGACTTAGAATCACCCCATAAAATCACCCCATCTAAGGTATGAAAAGCACATGGCAAAATGGGATCAAAGCCCGAATTTTATGATTTGGTTTCCTTGAATAGGGGACACTATCTGTAGACATGGGTAAGATAATATGGGTGAACCATTTGCAGAAACAATGATGTCAGGAAAAAGGTACACATGCTCCCACCTCAGAACTGTGAATCCTTAAAGCCAACAGCCATTCAAAATCCCTTTGGTTTTGAAAGCACTTTGCCAAGATTGTGTTCCTACCTTTTGTGCAATGCTGCCTGTGAAGAAATCAGTTAAGGAGTGAAAAGCCACACCAGGCTTATTTCTTGTGGAAAACATATGAGAAAATTATGGGGGAACTGAATAAAGGACGTGGAAATTCACTCACTGTTGTGGTGGAATGAGAACATTCTCTAGGAGGAGAAGATTCTCTCTAAAATGAGATTTGGGGGTTAGGATGGTAGAGAAGAACTATGGGAGTTTAGAAGGGTTTCAGTTTCAGGTTGATGAGGGTTTGGATTTCATCTGTGGAAGGAAACAGGACCTAGAAAAGACTGTCTGTGCGGTTTTCTCTTCCCTGTCCGCCCTTGCAATCTTCCCTGTGGGACTGACAATCTCTGCCTCCTGTTGTCACGACCCCCTGCACACACGGTCACTTGTGCCCTCCCCGCCCCAGTTGTCCCCGCTGCTACTCCGTCATTCTCCCCATCATTCCGTGCTCATCCTCCTGCACGTTCTGACCGCAGACAGGGGAGAGAAAAAAAAGAAGTATGAAAAGGTGTATGGCAGCAACACTGTGAGAAACGTGCCCTGGAGATAAGGGCTGAGCCCTTCTGCAGCACTGCCGAGTAAAGGCGCCCTGCTGTCCGCTGGCTCTGCTGCCTGCGCCAGCCCCTCTGCAGAGGGCAGGGCGCTCGGGGGGCCGCGGAGCTGGGAACGACGGCAGCGCTCGGCGCCTTGTTCTACACAGGCGGTGTGGAGCGGCCACGACCTCCGCCCGGGGCTCTCCCCGACCTCCGCCCGGTGCTCTCCCCGACCTCGGCCCGAGGCCTCCCCAATCCCGTTCGCCCTNGCCTCTTAGACGGGTTTGAGTAAATTAAAGTTCAAAACAAGCAGGAAGCAATGAGGACAGCACCAGGAAATGCCTCCCTCGTCTTCCCAACGCCCCCTCCTCCCCCCCGACTTTCACAGAATTGTAGAGTCATAGAATGCAGAGGATTGGAAGGGACCTCGGAGACCATCTAGTCCCACCGCCCCTGCCGTGTGCAGGGACTCTCACTAGACCAGGTTGCTCAAGGCCTTTTCCAGCCTGGCCTTGAACACTGCCAGGGCGGGGGCACCCACAGCTTCTCTGGGCAACCTGTTCCAGTATCTCACCATCCTCACAATAAAGAATTTTTTCCTAATATGTAACCTAATTTCCTCCTCTTTTAATTTGTACCCATTACTCCTTGTCCTATCACTACAGTTTCTGACAAGAACTTTATGTCATTTTTGGGTGTTTCTGTGTATCAGGACTGGTTTCAGCTGAGGACGTGCTTTGACAAGGCCAAGGAAGCAGAAGACAAGTCCTGTGACATTGTCCTGGGTGCTCAATAAAACTGTAGTGGATTCAGTATGGGGATGAGCTTGTGGAAGGGTCCCTGGCAGAGCTGGCCACTTCCACAGGGCTTGGATTCATCTGGAGATGCTTTAATGTGTGTTTTGCAGCAAATGGGCTTGGAGTGCTTGGTGTTGAGTTTTCCAGATGGCACCAGCTGTGTGCCGGACGGGACTTGGTGTGTATTTACATTGACATTTCGAGACCTCACGTGGAAGCTGGGCCACAGAAAGTGCGATCTGCCGCTGATGGTGCTGCAGTCAGATTCTGCTGACCCTGACTGGAGAAACTAGCAAGGAGCTCGTGTTACCACCCCAAGGCTTTGCAGCAGGTAACCTGCTGATATCTGTTTATCTGTTGGTCTCTCTCTCCTCTCAGTGGTGGAGTGCAGTCACGTTGCCCTTGTCAAAGAACACTAACAGCATTAGTGACATTTCTACCGGTTTTCCGTAACTTTTCAGCAGGCCTGAAATTGGCTAACCATGTTAGTGAAGAAGAAAAAATGAGAACTATCTTCTCCTGGTTCAGCATTAATCTTTAATATGTCAGCCAGCTTGGTAAGGAGGGTGAGACTTTTCACTTTAAGAAATGAACTTCAGAGTAAAGTTTGTTTCTATGATACAGCTAAAAGGGAATTAACAGTAGGAAATTAATCTTTCAGAGCAGCCCAAAGTATCAGGAGGGAGGGAATTTAAATAAGGGTAACATTTTAATTGGCTCTCATTTCCAGAGTTTCATCTGCTTTGTATAAAACTGGCTAGAAAATAGCTGCTCTGAAGTAAGTATTGTGTTTCATGTCTATGCACTATTCCATGTGCTTGAATAATATGTTTAAAAGGACACAACATGAGAAAAAAAAAATGGCCAGACTTACCAATATAGACTTCCGCAAAGCCAGATTAATGATTTATGTTTTCAGCTATCTATAAAAACGTGGTAATCTGTATTAATTTTTGGTGTTTTAGTTTATTCCTTTTGTGACAGTTCAAAAAATAGTATTAGCAAAAGGAAAATAAAAAGAAAAAGCTTGCTGTTATGCTACATTATACAATTATTAATAAGGTTCCTTAAAAATAAACTTTGTAAGATTATTCTAGACTTCTCAGCTGACAGTGTTTATAGTCAGTTCTAGTATTTACCATGGAGTTTAGAGGATGCCCACCTTTCTGTAGGCCTAAAGGCTGCCTGAGGAAAGATGCAAGAATTTAGCTACAATGCAGTATCAGTCATCATGTTGTCTGACAGAATCAGAAACACATTTTGTATCATGGTAGAGGTTGTAGTCTTAGAATTAAAAAAATTTTTGCAGCTGTGGGATGCCCCTTGCACCCCATTCAGGTGAGCCTGCCTTACAGTGCCATGCCCTAGACTCAAATGGGAATTTTCAGCTCAGTTTCCAGGAGCAGCTGCAACAATAAGGCATCGCTTAGCTGCAGTGCAGCAGAGGTGTACACTAACACTGAAGTCCCATGGTGGCAATAAGATCATTAACAAATTGACTCATGTAGTTTCAAGACTTTCTTCCTCCTCATTTTTACCCGTTGAAAAATGTTCACCTCCTGTTTGAAAAGTCTTTCCCTGTCACTAGAGGACACTATTAAACAGAAAATGCTGCACTTGAGCGCTCAGATGAGAAATTGTCTATTCCCAGGTGCCAGAAACTCGGAGAGAAATTCAGTTTTCAGCAACTGATTTTAACTCAACTTCTCGAGATTTTTTTGGATTTTTTTCTACCTGTACTGTCACTTTATTATCCTTACTCTTCTCCACTGGGAAAAACCCACTGGAATCATGTCAGCCAAGTATCAGACCTATTCCACTATTTCTCTCACTGTTTCATGCACTTAAACTATAGTATGTCAGCCTGAAATAACAGTGGTTGTGCCAGAAGACATGGAGTAAACAGAATACTGGGCAAAGGGAATTGTCTCCATGAATATGAGGATCTTCTCTCATTTTATTTGTGAATGTTACTAATCTCTTCAATCCCATTTCTTATCTTTCATTTCAAGATCCAGAGAAAATTAACAAGAGGCTTTCACAGTTTCATCTTTAAAAAAATTTTGTCTTTCCTGTGGAAAAAAACAACAACATTTAACATATGACAAATAATAAACACAAGAAATGTCTGTCTAAACAGAATGAGAGCTGCTGGGTAAAAATCTGAAGAAACCGAGAGCTGTGACATATTTACAGCAGACAACTCCATCCCACTGGTATTAGCTTGCAGTATGAAACACCTTTATTTTGGAAACCATTTTGCAGTTTGATGTAATTGTCTGCTTATAGAATCCGGGAAAAAGTCCACATGCTACACTCTGTAGACTTTTTCTAAGAAATGTAATAATGTTTCCTCATATAGGGAGGAAGAGAGGTGATGACCTAAGGCATGTATTGTTGAAAACAAGGATGTGGTTTTCCCAGTACTGTCCATCTGGTGTCTTTCATAACGCAGTGTTAATATAACTAGGTTTGTAGAAGACCAGAAGCAAAAACAACTGCTTCAGGGAATGCAATAATGAAACCCTTCCACCAGTTTTGTTCTGAACACAGTAAGATTATAATAGATGGCTTATCGCCAACACTCAGCAGTGTCAAAGAAAGCAAACAGATGAGGAAAATAAATAGATAGAGAAAAATGTTAATGCTGAGTTCAAGAGTTTGAGACAGAAGGAGACATAGATCAAAGGACTACAGAGAACTGCACAGACTTATGCTTCGAAAATCATCTTGCAAACCACTTGTAGAAAAATAAACTTTGTAGTAGTCTGGCTAGTGGCTTTCAGTAAAAAGATGGAATAAATCACTTTGGCTATATTTTGATAGTTCAAAAAGTATATGCAACAAATTTTTGGAAGTGACTGCTTATGCACAAGAACTTAATTTCCTGGAAAGCAGTATGGATTAATTATTTGTTGAGTGGAGTGCCAAGATACGGTCTGTGATTCCTTCTTCAAAAACAGAACTGGCTAGTTTCTGTGTCCTTTTCCTCTCCTTATAGAGAGAGGCCCTATAGAGTAGCAGTCTTATGAAGCATGTGCTAGCTTCAAAACTTATGAAACAGCTCAAACGCACAGCAAGTTGAAATACTGTGTAAGCTGGCACAGGCAGGCCATAGGAAGAAATGCAAAACCACGCATGAAATGCAAAGAGTAAATAAATTTTTGTTACCTCCCCAACCAGGGGATCCCCACAGCAGCACCTGGCCAGAGGCACACAGGCAAGGATGCACCACAGAGCGCTGTCCATGCTGGATGATCACTAAATCTGCCCTTCTGGATTCCTGCAGGTGTAATTTACCACTGTGCTTTGGTCTTTCCCACACCAAGGCAGGGATCTCAAGCATGTTTGATAGGGTGCCTCTAAGTCTATCACAGGTCTGTGTTATACAAACACAGATGTTCTGCTTGTCCCACACATAAGGCCAAAGAACAGTTAGTATGATATATGTGGTTTTGACACCCCAGCTTCAAGTTCTGGAGCGTGTTTAGAATCCTCCTCACTAATATTCCATTACTTTCCTACAAAAACTGAGGCTAAGGAGGAGAGTACAGTTGGATGTTCTCACTATGTTGTGATTCCATGTTGTGGCCTGCACTGCTGCCAGTGAGGAGGACAATCTGTGCAAAGATGCTCAGCTCTGCTCAGTTCTATACTGCAAAACGTGGTGAGAGTCTGCTCAGGTATTGTTTTTTCTCTTGGCACAGTTATGTACTGGGCTGTAAGAGGATCCTGAATCCTCCCAGCTGGTTATTTGCAGGGTCATTTACTGAAAATTGGTATCCAGACCCTTTAGCTTCCCATCAGATCTCAGCTGGCTAATTTGTTTGAACTTCCTCTTCTGTTTTTCTTAATGGTGTCTGAATCTAAGGCTCAGAGAAAGAAAGTAAAAAATAACTGAGAGGAAAAAAGTATGAGTACAAGATCAGAAAGTTCATTGGGCCCTTTATAAGTCAGCCACTGGATAACAGAAATACTGTAAGTTCGTGGTATATTACATGGGTCTCCTTCTCGCTTTATATACAAGGTTATTCAAACAACAAACTGCACTGCCTGGTTCTCTCTGTATATGAGCACTTCTAAGAATGCTCTGGTTTGACCTGTGCATTTTCTGTGATCCTTTTGCTTAGTTTAGTGGGTGAAGTTTGGGCAGTGTCCCACTGAATAATACATGTGTCTTTTAATAGCATTCATGTGCTGCTTTGTGTAGGCACTGCCAGAAGCCAGTGCTGATGCAAGGCTTGCACATTTGTGACACAAAGTAGAGATAAGTATGTGGGACTTGACTGTGTGCAGGGTTTTGTGAAACCTCTTGTGTGAAGTGCAAATGACACAGCCTTTTAAGGAGTCAGCAATTAGAGAATAACCTCTTCTGTGCCTTCTTTTAGATGAGCAGCTAATATGTGTGTATATCAAAAGCTGCCAAAATAGCAACAGAAAAAGGCATTGAGAAAAGCTAAGGGTAATGTGAGATCATCATCGTGTTTGGTTTCTACCTATTTTATAGGCACTGGAGTTAATTTTCATAGTTGGCACCAGTTACATCTGTTTTCTCTCCAGCCTCTTCACTTCTGGGTTTGATTGGGGTTTTTTTGGAGGGGGGGGTTTGTTTGTTTGTTTTTAAAATTTTCTTACTCTTGGGTTATAATTTATTTTTAGAAGAATATTTGGAGATGTTTATGTTTTCTTCTCTGAAATACCCCTGGCTTGTAATGACATTAGCTGCAGAGAGATGTTAACCTTTGGTTAACAGCCATATATTTTCAAAGAGCATGCCCTTCTGCATTCTCAAAGCAGTGCCAGCTCATTCAGTTGTGCAGTAGACCCCATCCCTCTCTTGTGCTTGTATATGAGAAGAGAAAGAGAGAGCTCATCCTCTATTACAGATTTAGCTGTGGGATGAGGAGCAGAGAGGAGAAAAACTTAGATGCCAGATTTATATAACTGGATGCATGCCACTGCAGTCTCTGCAGCACAGGCCACATGCCAGATCTCTTTCTTAGCATCATAAGGCAGTTGATTAAATCAAGTTAGCTACTGTATGATTCTAAACTTTTCTTCTTGCTGGCTCCCTTTTATCTAATTTTCTTCCTTCCAGAAGATGCTGCTACAGCTACTCATAGCATTGCTGACTGTGAAAGTGGCAGAAATAGTGGGTTTTTTTTTCCTTAGTTGGAACAATATGACAGTAAAGAATATCTGCCTAGGACATATTGCCCTGATAGAAATTCTATACAATTACTGTAAGTTGTGTCCTCCCACTTGCACTTCCTGACTGGTGTTTAACTAGGCTCTGTCCTGATCTGAATGGTTGGTGGAGCAGGTGAGACGCCCGTGTGGTTGTGCAGCATCACAGGCAGTGCTATTGAAGGAACTCAAATTCTCCGAGCCTTTTGGTAGTGCCATCTCTGATGTAACTGGAGAAGGTGACCAGTTCTCCAGAATTTGAGGTGGATTTGCTTAAAACTTTTTCTTACATTGAACTCTAAAAGTTCCACAAGATTTTAAATTAAAGAGACATCAGATTTTATGAGAGTATGCATCAGAATACTTAGCAATTTTTTTCTTTCAATAATGAAAGCTGAAGGTGTTAGAGTTGAAATGAAGGTCTGTAATTACAATTTATTCTGCCATTGTTACTGCCATTAGAGTCTTTTTTCCTTCAGGTTTCAGACAGCTCAGGAGCTTCCTGGGTTGTGGCAACTCTGCAAAGTCCTCTCTGATCCATGGAAAGTTTCTCTTCCATTACTTCAGAGCCTGGAGCATCAGCTCCCCTGCTTTTCCCAACAGTCTCTTTTCTGGTACTGCAGCTGCTCAGTTCAGTGCTGAGCCCCTTCTCTTCTTGTAGCACCTTGTGGACTCTGGAGCTTTCTCACACTTACAGTTTGGTGACAAGGTAATAGCACAGACATGGTAATAAGTGAAAATACGTTAAAATTGATTAACTCTGAATAAGAATTATCCGAATTTTGCAAGAACACCCACTCTGAAATGAAATGAGGTCACTCTTGACTGGTGATAGCTCCCATAGCTACATTAAATCATCTTCATTTTACACAGGAACTCTTAGCATTCTTCCAGGTCATGATCCCAAAATCTGTGGCAGATGGCCCCCCTAAGTCCCATGACAAGCCTTTTTTTAACCTGACTTTTTCTTTGTAGGACTATTTATGAGTAATTTTTATGATTCTTCAATTTTCATTTCCTCTCCACTTGAAACTTCTGATGCTTTCCTTAAGCTAGAGGATGTTGTCCATCATTTTTCCATTCTCCTCTGTGGTTATAGTTATTCCTGCTGCATAGCTCAATGCTTGCTATGAAATGTTAACTAAGAGTGACATTTTTAGTAGTTGCATGTGGCCCACCTACTGCTGTTTTGAGTCCCTAAATCTGTTGCAGAAAAGTCTTGGTATTGATTGGAGCTATACTAAGAAGAAATTTATTGCTGATGGGAACACTTGCAATAGGGCTTTTTTAAAATGTGTTTTTTACAGAGAACAAAATGGTAAAACCAAAATTCTTTACAGAAAGGGTAAGCATTTCAAGCGTGGAATTGTAAACACAATTAAATATAATTTATTCTTTAATTTTGATATTCCGAACAGAGAAATTTTCAAATGTTTTTCTGGGGCACTGAACTCAATCTTTGATTTTCTTGTCCTTTGGAAGAATGATTTGCACTGCCAAATATGGTTTCTGAATCCTCCCAAATTAAAATTTCTATTATAGAAATGGAACATTGACGTTGAAATTGAGCAATAGAAAACCAGAATGGAAATTTACCAGCTGATCAGTAGCTGCCTGACTGGATTTGCAGGTGCAGATATTCAAAAGTTGCCTGGACACAGCCCTACCATGTACTTCAGGGGACCCTGCTTGAGCAGGGAGGTTGGACCAGATGATTTCTGGTGGTCTCTCCCAACCTTATCCATTATGTGATTCTGTGAATTCTATGAATTCTTCATTCAGAACCTCAGCACTTCTGTGGCAGTAGAAGTAAGATAACTTCTTATTTTCCGGTTCCTTATAGAGGAGTTGGTTGACCAGTCTAAAGGTCACACTGGAATTGGTACACAATTGGGGATCTTGTTGACTTTGTAAAAAGGTGTTGGCCCCCTCATGGAATAAACTCATACCACCTTGGAGATACAGGATGAAATTTTAATCTGAATAACATTAATCTTTAAAAAAATGCCAAGATAAAAACTTACTATAAAAACAGACCATGATACGGGCTTCTGTATTTATTTAAATCCCCCAATGTTACCCACATCTTTTTTTGCATTTCTTAAGGGAACTTTCATGTTAAAAATAATCTCAAAGTTGAATTAGCTTGAGAAAAAATGTGATGATGAATATCTCAGCATTACCTGAATGTTGATCTCTAAATGAAAATAGAGAGAATAATGGCTTAGAAATTGTTTCAAATATAACAAAACATACTGTTTCACATAGCAGCATCCTGTCATTGATTTATTTAAAATTAGTGATTATCACTCTGAAATAGATAAGCCTTTTGAGGGAATTTATATTTTTTGTTTTGTTTACGGAGTACATTTGCCAGCCTTCCTTTAGACCATTTTTAGTTGTTTGGTTTTGGTTGGTTGTTTTTTTTTTTTTTTAATAGCTTATGATATTAAATCAGAAAACAAACAATAGTTTTTATATGTAATTTAATTTATTTTGCATTTTATGTTTCACTTGCTTGCATGCTGAAAATGCAGAAGTGTTCAGTTTCACAAAATGGTTCAAAGTTAACACCGAATACAAGAAAAATGTTCCTAAATACAGGTTCAGAAAAAAAGATAGTCTGACTGTCAAAGGTGATCAGCACCAATTATAGCCACAGATTTTGTCATCCATATTTAAGATACTCCATGAGGGAGTACCTGCAGTAGCAGGTGCGGACTGGCCTTGTGGAGAAGTCTGCGTCTTTGCCTTCACTTCCAGGTAGAACCCATCAGCGCTCTCCAACTAAAACCCCACTATGTAAAGCTCATGAATTGGCTGAAGCTTGGGTTGCAATGAACTTCTTAACCTTTTACCTTCACAAGTCCTATTTGAGGATTTTTATACACAGTTTTAGGGTTGTGTGATTTAGCTTGTATCTGTACCATATCCTGTCAATTTGTTTTGTTAAGATGGACCCTACTGTTAGAAATCTTGTGACTCAGATTTGGAGTTTGATCTCACCTAGAGCTTATGTTTGGCTGCTAAATAATAGATTGAACCTGTCTCTCATTTGAGATGGAGGTTTTGATCAGTTCCTTTCATTCTGTTCCTTTCTGCATGTACACACACACACACACATATATATACTTAAGCTAACCCCAGTAATTATCTCTCTTGGCTGATTATTTTGGGGGCGATGATGTGAGAGTCATAAGCACTCATTTCTGTAGTGTTATCCCACTCCACCCCCTCACCATGTGTTGAATTGCTATGGTATTTTTGTTCGTCTCTTGTCTAGTCCTCTCCAGCCTTCTCTTTTCTCAACATGGATTTGCAAGCTTATAAGAACTGAATCTTTGTTATTTTCTCCTTTCTCCCTATTTTTTTTCTCCCTTCTAACTGAATGTGTGTTAGTGAAATCAGGGAAGAAGAAAATCGGGCTGCATGCTTTGCGTTGGTGTTTACTATGAGTCATAACAACAGCTTGGTGCTCTTGAAAACTTTTGTGGTGGGAGAATAAACAGCATGGATGCAGTAAAAGAAATGGCAGAATGTACTGTACTTGCAGTTCTCTGACTCAAGGACATAATTGTGGATGATGGGAATACATTTTGATAGAGGGTTGCACTTACTCATGCCGTGGATATAGAAAATTTCTGCTAAGGAAGCAAATCTGATTGCTCAAAGTTTGCCCTGGTTGCATTGAAACTGGACTTAGTGGGAAGGATTTTGGCAGCAGCTGACTTTTCATAGAGCTACCTAAAATAGCCTTGGTGTGAGAAGTGAGTTCAGAATGCTTCTTTTGACACTGACAGTACATAGAAGTTTAACATGAGATGACATATTCATCATACCGCTCTCCAGCTATCCACCTGGAACTACCCACATTCAGAGTTCAAGAACTATTTCATTCTTATGCCTGGCATTACCTTGTTCCCAAACTGCTTCCAATTTCTTATGGTTATATGAGACACAGGGATTTTTCCTCCATTGCTACAGAACTGAGCATATATCAGGATCCTCAATGACTAGTCATACGCTACATGAGGTCTATGCTGTCTTGATTTCTAGTTGAACAATCAGCTATAAAACACTCTATCCTCTAGTAAGTGACTGAAACAAACAGTAAAAGATGGTACTCGGCCCTGTGGCTGAAAGTCTGATTATCATGCTAGTAAACAAGACTCAGGATCACTGTCTTGATGCAAAGCCTACTGGACAATAATTTTTTGACTTGTCTGTGTTTAAAGAACTTAATGCTGTTACCAGGCAGCTTCCAAGATTGGTTCCAGTTCCAACATTTGGTGCAGAACACTGGGAAAACAATAAATACTAAGACATGATGTTAGGCTATTAGGGTGTGGTTGTTTGAACCTGAGTTGATGGACAGTTGTTTAGACCAGCAGCGTGTCTCGAAATCTACATATTTAAACTGTGTGGAAGCCTGGGAAACTCCAGCCCTTGGACAGGTAACTGGGCCTTGCTGGGCCTGACTGGGCCTCACTGCTCGGCCCCGGCAGGGGCTGGGGGCCACAGCCCGCGGCTCCTTGCAGGCCGGGATGGTCCTCCCTGCTTCTCTGGTGCAGCCGAAATGAACTTTTACAGCCCCGGCCGAGACCAGCTCGGCCGCACTGCCGGGCAGAGGTCATGTGACCAACAGAGAGATAAAGTTCCAGCTGCAAACTTTGGGTAAGATTAACCCCTTCTGAACTGTAAGTTTCCCGGAAGAGATGAGACCTGCAAACATCCATCCTCTCGCAGGTCAGAGGAAAGGGAAAGGTAAAGGCACGTGAATAGACACCATGATAGTGACACCAAAGTCAGTGAAAAAGAAAGAGCTGAAGCCCAGAGAGAGGAGATAGAGGAGATTCTTTAAACCTAAAAGCTGAAATTCTTTTGTAACGCTATGGTTATGATGGACAATGGATGGATGGACAATGGATGGATGGACAATGGATGGATGGACAATAATATATCCGAGAACCCCTTGTAATTTCGTGATAAGCATGGGGGGGTGGAGCATTCAAACTGTAGCCACGAGCAAAGATGCCTGTGCTGGAATCAGTAAATGTTGAAGTAGCTGTGATCCAATGAGAAGCCTGACCAGAGGGATCTAGTGATGGAGTGAAGTAGCTGTGATCTACTTGAGAAGCCTGAACCAAGAGATAGTGATGAAGTGAAAACCCTGCTCCCTGGCAAAAAGAAGACCTCTGTTCCTGAGATAAAGATGATCCCAGAGGTAGATGAAAAGAACCTTTGCTCTTGAACAGCTCATCCTTAAAATAATACCCCATTAGATAAGATTGAACCCTCGAAAACAGCTGTGGGGAAAGCTGTAAGTCGAGGAAAGGGACTTTTCACATGCCAGCAGAAAACCCCCCTTGGGTGGGTGTTTGTGCTGTGAAGTGGAAGCCACAAGAAGATCCTTTTTTGTGGAGAAGCCCCATAGCATGGGCAAAAGAGACTCCTCTCCCTAAGTGAACTGATGAAAGACTATTATAGAGGTTGCGAACTGAACCCGCTACATAGGGTAAGATAGGTAATAGAGTACATGTGAATTGAGACTGGAAGAAAACATCAGGATAAAGTGGAAGGATACAGCCCAGTGATTTCAATTCAGAGTTTCCTCTGTAAAAGTTTTAAAACTGTTTGAACAAAAATTGCCCACACATGGTAGGAAAAAATGCTCATAAGACAAACAGTTCCAATGTTCAGCTCTGCTGGATGGTCAGTATTTGTCAGTTCCACAAGCCATGCCATTTTACTGGCAGTAATTTTAAAAGTGAGTAATGATGGTTGCTGGTCAATCTCAGCTGTCATTATCTATGTCCTTATATACCAGTGGACAGACTAGACAATAAAGCAAGAAGATGGGGGCTAAATTTTTCATTAAAAGAATTCTTTCAAATTGATGGCCATGCAACCACTCTGTCTTCATACAGAAAATATTAGTCAGGAATACCAAGGAGCTGTCACTTTTATAGAATAATAATGTTTGTGCATTGGGGAACTGCAAAATTCCACAATTTTCACAGAGCACATGAGAAATGACTGCCTGGCATATCGTGGTATTCATGCTACTTATGGATGCAAAAGGCTAATAACTGCACCAAGTTGCCTTCTGAACGAATATATAACAAGTGATATGTATCAGTACTAGCTGAATCAGAATTGTGGGTACCTGGCATTGCCAATTATAAGCAAGAAGCAGGCTGGAGTATTGGCCCAGAACATGCTGTATTGGAATCTGTTTTCATTAATAAGACTAAAGAGAGCTACAACTACAAATGTATTGACCGATTAAAACTCAATGGGTCATTTATGTTTCACACCCGGGCGTCACTTTAGAAAAAAAGTAAAATAGCCTGAGAGCTGAGGTAAGTATAGTATCAAGTTCTGAGAATAAATGCAACTATATGAATGCTAGAGTCACACCTGAGTGTGACTGCTGTGAACTGCTTACAGCTGCTGGGCAGAATCAGGGTGCATGCAAGGTTAATGATTGTGCTGAACCTGCTCTCAGATGTTTCAGTGTTGGCTAAATGTTAAACAGAAGAAAAGAAACATAAAATGACTTCCGTCAAAGCAGTTAACCCCCTGTGAACAGAAGATATCACATAGTTTCTTGACTAAGGAAAAAGATTGGTATGGGGATAAATTTTTGGACAGTGGTAAACTGTATTCTACCAAAGACCACAAGCGTCAGTTTAGATTCACAGGTATTTAAGAGCAGAGGGGATCAGGTACCTTCACCTCTTCTATGATCCAGGACACAAAACCTCATGCAAATCCAGCATGAAGGCTGTATTTTTTTACTTCATGATATATTGTATAGAAAATGCCTTCATTTACATAAAGTGGATACTGGCAGGCATTTCTAGTAACGTCTCCTCAGAAATTATTTGCCCTTACAATTGCAATGGGATCCTTTGTTTCTAGTCCAGATTTCTCTAATATGCATTACGCTGAGATTTCTATGAGAAGTATCTATCTAATGGTGGTGTCTCTATGCTCTGATCAAGTGGGCTAATTAAACATTCTCTTGGATAGATTAAGTCACTTAGTCATAGTCACATATTTTATGAACATGTGTCGTTCTTGCAGTTTTTCCTAAGGCACTTCCAATTCTTCACTTGCACTGTGGACACCTACATTTGTCACAGCCTTGCATTTGGATCATCAGTTCAGTCAGTAATTTAACCATGAACCCCAGCATCCTTCTAAATTTGAGATTAGAGTCCTCCATCGATTATATGCTTTGACATATGTTCTTTTTCATTAGATTTGTGCTTGGCTGTATTAAAATTGCTGTTATGTAAATGAAACTATTTCACCAAATAGTTTCACCATTCAGTCTGATCTGTTGCCACAGTTAATTTGCACTCCATTGCCCTTTTGTCATCTGCAAGTGTTGGATTTCTTCTTCTAGGTTATTCATGAAGACATGGGTTTGCATGAGGACTCATGGTCAGTTCAGAAGTAACCCCTGCCAGTCTTGGCAAAAAGATGGTCACAGCAGAGTGGTCTGACATTTATAGTTATTATTGAGACCCATCCATCAACCAATCCTCAATCTGTTTGGCTTATTCCTTTATTATGTGACAAAACTAAATTGTTTATCACAATGTTTTTATCAAGAAGCTTTATTAACATACTTGCCATTAACTGAAACACAAATTAACCAAATACATAGTCCCATCAACATTTAAAACCTATTTTCCATAAAACAGTAATTATCATTATATTGTGGCTGCATTCTGAATCAGCCTCTTTACTGCTTTGCCTATGATGATAGTTCACTAATCGATATACAGTTAATCAGGTCATTGTCTTTATCATTTTTATATTGCTAGCCCACATTTAGCTTTTTTTCTCCAATATTCTGAATAATTACTATTTGTAGTAAATTTTTTTTTTTAGTGTGGTACATAAAAAACAGTAAAAGATGCCAATTGTGCCATGCAGTGAGGAAACATGAAATAATACAAATTCCTTTTCTGGAAATACTGTGCAGGATGGATTCTTTTTGTTATGCTGGTGTTTGAAGATAATTGCATGCTAATGGGAATGTAAATCAGGAGAAGGCAAGACAAAATGATGTTCCCCTTCCAGGTGACTGTTTCCTTAATTGTCTGGTTTTTAATATTTGTAGTGCTGGTTTGGTCACATTCTGCCTCACATCATCTGCCATGTGGTTTGAAACATTCCAAAGTTGGTGGTCTGGAATAGGTCTAATAGATTTATGTATTTGTATGCCAAATAAAGAATAAAATAATCGCTGAGGATTGGAACAATTACTGTAGGCTGCTAACCATATGTGAGAACAAAGTGCGTGACTTTCATGTGATTAGAATGAATCAGAGGTAGCCCACTCTGTATTGCAGTGACACTTTTATTAAATGAATTCATAAAAGCTGAGTGTTTGGAGGGCTTCAGATGGTATTAACCATAGGTCTTTTAGACTGAGGGTTGTTTCTGTTTACAACATCTTGTCTGATGTGTCATGTTTGGTTTGTACCTTTAGATTCTTAGTGATTGCTACATTTGAATGAGGCCATAAAGGAAAAAAAACCAAGATACGGTGCTTTCCAAGTATGTGGATGTCAAATGGAGCTGAAGTCACTAAACAAGGCATTTCATTATATCCACTGGCTTACAACATAAGGATCTAAATATAGAAATAATTAAAGGCTTGCTTGTAATTTCACAAACATAAGTGCCAAAGTTCCTCTAGTGTCTAATGGGATTTAGATCAGACCCTTATTGTCCTCAGTCACTGTTAATCAATTTAAAAAATTATTGCTAAGAAATTAGGAGATTTGGGCTTTTGCCAGTTTTGATTCTGTGAAATTTTGGACTATTATTGTGTAGGGTATATTTTAAACCCCTGTGTTTTGTAAGCCCCATGTCTCATAATGCAGCAAACATCTGCCAGAGTTTGGAGGTCAAAGTGTTTTGAAAATAGACTGGGTCTAGGAATTAATAAGGAATAAATTCACAAATTTATTGGATTTGGAAGTATTAAATGAATTGCGTTTTTTTTTCCTTTTATAAAAAGCAAGTGCAATGTATTTTCATAAAAGTTAGTAATTGGTATGCAGCAACCCACCTCCTTGTGAATAGTAGTCTTAAAGAAACACCTGCCTGTCAAAAAAGAGGTCTCAAACCTCTCTTTGTTTCCTGCTAAAAAAAAAAGTCATTGGTTTCTAGTTATCCAATCAATAGAAACTTAATTTAATGTTTAGCTTGGGCCTAACACTCTGTGTATATTTGTATAGGGAAAACTACCCCAGCCTGTGCATTGCCCAGGTCTTGACATTTGCGTTCAGATCAGTTGTTAAAAGAGGCTGGACTGAATTTATTCCTGTCTTTGTGTTCCAGGAATTAGGTGGCAAGTAGGGAAGATACAAATATATAATTTGTAAATCAGCTGGAAGTCAGTGTGGTGTCACCACTGCTTTAAGCTGGAGCAGCCCTGGAAACATTGCAGTGTGCAGTCCCTGCGCAGGAATGCAGCACTGGGATACTCTGTCTCACCTTGTGTGAAGAAGCACTAATCACTTGGCTCATATTTCATATGTTCCTGCCCTTAATATGGAATAGATCTCTGTTGGCTCCACATGTTCCATGTTTTATGTGTCTATGAAAGGAAACCCAATTGCAGCAGACAAGTGCTTGGTTAATCACACTTATTTTTATGTGTTCAGTTTGCACCTTTACAAAGCATTAGTGCTTGGAGGTGGCATCCCTTAGGTGATGTGAGACGGAAGGAATCTGTCTTGGGAAGAGGGATAAGGCTATGGGGACTCAGGAGTGGGAAGATAGGAGGAAGAGTGATCTCTTAGGTAACCTTTTATATCAATTATACACACTTGCAATCCATGCTGGTAAATTTTTAGTTTTTCAGAGACAGCTTGTGGGATATGCATGTGAGAATGTGATGTTTTTAAACACAACCTTACACTGAAAGCACTCTACAAAGTCTGGGGGATAAAGGTGGAGGGTTAGGAAGCATGAGAATGCTACACTCTTCAGGTATCAGCTAACAGGTTATAGCCAGAGTAATAGGTCTTAAATATCCTGACCTTTTTTCAGGTGCCTAATCCACTAGATGCCACTTATTTAATAAGTAGTAGTATTACATAATAAGTATTTAATAAGGTAGTAATGACACATTTAATATGGACTGATTTATCAGCTTCTTCTGTTGTCCTTTAGTGTCTGACACATTTACATGTTTCTTCTGAGTCTGAATTCTTCACTTTCAGACCAAGCTGGATATTGCTGAAGTAAGTACTTGAGAAAGGTGTCTCTATATTTGTATTGTGAACATTGGACAGCTCTAGGTCTCGTCAACACATTTAACTTACTCACTTCTAGGTTAAGAAATGAACTGTGTTTGAAGGATATCTCTAGGTGTAATTTTCAAAGTTGGTCTAACAGCAAATTTTTCTGAGCACTTTTTACCTCTGTCTGGCCTCATATAGTGATGAATCAAGTGATGCTATGCTGTGTGTCAGGTTATTTCCCAATGGATAGTTTAAACTGAGAAGGATTTGCCTAAAATAATCATCATCTTAATTTTTTTTTTTTGTGCAAACTATTATTTAGAAGTGTGTCTACGGGGAGCAATTAACATAGATTGAATATACTATTCTTGCCAAGAGGAAATGAGAAACAGCATACATTGTTTGTGGAAGATACTCTTCTGGAAATCATAATTCCATACTGTTCTTGTTGAGCAGGAAGACTGCCTGTAATTTTGCTTGAAATGTGCTTGTAATTTTTTTCCGTTGGTAACAAAGCCATCCCAGTGTAATGGCAAGAGAAAGCAGCTGGACAGTGAAAGAGTGGCTGCCACGCACACAGTAAAAGGCACTTCAGACTGTGCCACAGGAAAGAATTAAAAAAATAAACCTAGTGTGGGAGGAAGATATTAAACTCACTGAGGAAGCAGTGGCTTAAGTCTTCATCCAAAGAAAACAGCCTTTTTTATTCCCCTCAGGGTCTGCAGGGTTAATCTGTTTCTTTGCTTATCAGTGTATACTTACAGTTTGCATGTCTATGAATAACATATTTTGAGTCCCTGTGTGAAAAGTGTTGGTTGCCTGGGGTAGGTATGGTGGAATCCTGGGGAGAGACATTATGAGTATTTCTTATGTTTATATCCACTGGGCCTTTAGATAAACTTCGAAGATAACATGTAGAACACTGGTTTTTGAATTCAACAGGTACAGATGTACTCTTAACACCTGGGTTTTGATAGCAGCTTCCCAGGAGGAAATACACTCTTTGATGTCTGGTTCACTTGGAGGTTTGAGGAAAGAAATTTCTTGTTTCAAACTTCACAGAAGCAGACATTAATTAAGGAGAGCTTTTTTGACCCAAAACACTCTCCACCCAGCCTATTTTCTGATGTATATTAATCAAAGTAGCTCATGGATCCCCCTCTTTTAACAGTGATCTAAAAATACAGAAATCACCATTTGTAGAAAACTCTGTATTTAGAAATCTGTATAGAAAAAAATTTTTTTTTTCAGTGGTGGGAAACATAATCCAATCATACTGACTTTTGATTGAATTATTTTCTACCCTGCAACTACTAACAGTATTTGCAAACTACACTTGTATCTCATAGTATGAAAAATTATGATTATTAGCAGTACAGTCGGAGTCTGGTTATAATAGAGTCAGTCTGTTGAATTTCTGGGGAAATAGTGTTGCTTTATTGGCAGACTGATATATTTCAAGGCTAAATAGATCTGTAAAGTATAAGGCCAAAATATAAAGGTGTCAGCCCCACTTGGAAATTATAGAGATGAAATTGTGTAGTATTTCAGGTAGTTCCTGAGTTATATCATGTTCTCTGAGTACAGTAGTACACTACAGTACTTAGAGCTGAAGGCTATTTTGCCTGGAGTGTTTAATTTTAAATGCAAACCTAAAGGATAAGGAAAGAAGAAAAAGCTAAGAAAAGTGAAGAACAAAGAAAAGAAGCAAATTTTGCATGAGATAAAATTTGTTTTTCCAGTAGTTACTTAGATAGGTCTGTAGTTAGGCTTTTTCTTTTCTGTCTCAAAGGGAAAATAGCATGTAAATAAGTTTCACTTCAGTGAGAATTAGTTGTTGAACTGATTAATACAACTGGCTGGATACCAGGTGACCACCAAAGCTGCCCTGTCACTCCCCTCCTCAACTGGACAGAGGAGAGGAAATATAGTGAAAGACTTGTGAATTTAGATAAGGATGGGGAGAGATCACTCACCAGTTAATGTCATGGGCAAAACAGACTCAACTTGGGAAAATTATTTAGTTGAATTTACTGCCAATAAAATCAGAGTAAGGTAATGAGAAAATAAAACCAAATCTTAAAAACACCTTCCGTCCACCCCTCCCTTTTTCTTGTGATCAACTTTATTCTCAATTTCTCTGCCTCCTCCTCCGCAGTGACTTAGGGGAATGGGGAATTGGGACTTGGTCAGTTCATCATGTCTCTGCTGTTCCTTCCTCCTCAGAGGAAGAACTTTTCACTCTTCCTCTGCTCCATTATGGGGTCTCTTCAATAGGAGACAGTCCTTCATGAACGTATCCAAGGTGAGTCCTTCCCACAGGCTGCAGTTCATCACAAACTGCACCAGCATCGGTCCCTTCCACAGGGGCAGTCCTTCAGGAACAGGCTCCTCCACTGTGGATCCCCCATGGGATAGAAAGTCCTGGCAACAAACCTGCTCCAGTGTGGGCCTTTCTGTCTGTGGGGCCATAGGTTCTGCTAGGACCCTGCTCCAGCATGGAATACCTATGAAGTCACAGCCTCCTTTGGACATCCACTTTCTCCAGCTTGGGGTCTTCCACACGAGGCAGGTTCATACTGGCTCCAGTGTGGACCTCCATGGGCTGCAGGGGCACAGCCTTCCTCACCATGGTCTTCACCATGGAGTGCGAGGGAATCTCAGCTCTGGCACCTGGAGCACCTCCTGCCCCTCCTCCTGCACTGACCTTGGTATCTGCAGGGCTGTTGCTCTCACGTGTTCTCACTCCTCTCTTCCGGGGCTGCAGTTGCTCCTGTGCAGTGACTTTTTTCCCTTCTTCACTCAGTTATCCCAGAGGTGTTGCCACCACTGCTGATAGGCTCAACCTTGGCCAGCAGCGGGTCCATCTTGGAGCTGGCTCAGACTGGCCATGGAGGAATCTTCCAGCAGGTTCTCACAGAAGCCACGCCTGCAGTCCCACCGCTATCAAAACATGGCCACGAAAACCCAATACAGCAACCAGTTATTGGACTGAGGCCACAGCTTCCAGCATAAGATGAAATATGGATCTTTGGGCAAAATAAAATAAAGAATGCCAGGGAAAAAAATCCCATCACTCTGAAAAGATGCACCGCCTTCTTTCAAGTCAACTAAATCAAAGAAAACTGCAGTCATATTGCTCTGGAAAACACTGCTGTTGCCCTATTCTGTGGATCCTTTGTAGGTGCATTTTACTGTCAAAGTTATCCATAGGCCAAAACATTCAGGTTGATTTAGATTGAAGGTACTTTGTTGTTCTTTGTACATAGATAACAGGGAGGATAAATGTGGGATGAGAATAGATGCAAAGGAAATTGGGGCTCATTCAATATGTCTTTGGCACTTTATGGCATGCACTCTCAGCTTTGTGAGTTTAAACTTCTGTCATCTTAATATAGCCTGTAATTATTCCTCAGGGTATGTCAATTATTGAATGCCTATTTAAAGTAACTAATAAGCTATCTTTGACAATTTTTTTATTTGAGTTCTCTCAACATTAAAGCTACTGATTTTTTCCTCTTCAATGAATATTTCCCAATAATTTGATGGAGTTGATTTATTATTTGTATACTTGTGCTTTACTAGGAAAAAAAAATCTACAAAACCTTACATAAATTTGGTACACATTAAACCAAAAATTAGACAAGTTGTGCTTTTTTCTTTTGGTTTAAGTGCCCTTGTTTGGATTCTTGAGGTAGGGGAAGGCACCATGTTGCAATTTAGTAAGATCACAAGCTAAAAATTATTGATTAGAAATGTTTCACTGCATTGAAAGCTTATTCTCAAGACGGATACATTTAGTAGCATGTGGGTATTGTTGAGTAAGTAGCACTTTGCTACAACCTTGCAAAGCAATGGCTGCTCTGTTTCCTATACCCGCAGTTGGGAAAAACACCTTGTGATGAAGCTAAAATCCCTTACAGATGTATGTGCTTGTCTACTACACATCACACGTGTTGCATGAACTCTCTCCTCCTCTCCCTTCCCTAAAGTAGATCTTAGAACTTTCATTAGACTAGGACAGAACCAGTAATAGTCAAAGTTTTTGGGCTCAACTGGTAAATGTGGTAAGAACCACATAACTCTGATAAGAGCTCTTGTAGGAAATCCAGTTGCCTTGCCCCTTTTGGATTAGTTTAGCACCTGTACTGGGGTGACCAGCCTGTGCTGGGGTGCTAGTGGTGGAGACCCATCTGCGACTCATTTTCCACTCACTTTTCTTTGCTATTCTTATTCTCATAAAAATACCAAATCTCGTGATACCTGTTGTTCATCAGAAAATGTTTTGAAAATAGCTGTTTTCATTTCTGGAAAGTGTGTATTCTCCTTTATTCTCTTTTGTCCTTCCTTCCTTCCTGAAATGGAATAAAATGAAAATCTAGAGACTGTGACAGTAGAAAACAGGTTTGATTTTAAAACTACCACGTAATGCTGTGCTGGTGTGTCAGTAACTGACTGGTTGCGCTTTCCCCTTTTTGAGCTGACAGGAGGGTATGAAACTGGTGGTGGCAGGGTTTAAGCAGTGCAGCAGTTGGAGTATCTGCAGGAATAAGTTCTGTGTCCTGGGATGAACTTGGTTGGCCAAGTTGTTTAATATTGTCTCAGTGCTTTGAGACACCAGTGAATAACTGTAGGAACTGCAGGAATGTTTTCCAAGCAAGCACAGTCCTTGTACAAATCTACAGCATTGTTCTTGTGAAAGGAGATTGAAAGAGATGGACTTTCAGCATAATGATCACTGAGAAAGGGAGGAGGAGGAACTGCTTGGGAGCAGGCTTAAAAAGGAAGATGTAGATCAGAAATAAGGAGCTTATAAGAGGAAAGAAAAAATGTTTGGAAGGCTCCCTTATGAAGAAATTGTATCTAGAATACAGGAAGCAAGGAGCAAAACAATGCACCTGAGGTTTAAAATTTCCATTGTAGCTTTTAGAGGAATGTTTAATTATCTCCAGACCAAAGCATCATTTCAATCATTATCATTTCCTAAGCAAGAAGCCAGTGAGGTAGATAAGCATCACCTGTAATGACAAAGAGACAGAAACTTTCAGATATTTCTAATTTTCTGGAACTATAGCAGAGCTAATCTAAGAACTGCAAAGGGAAAAAAAATAGACTTCCTACACCTTTGCCCCCCAAGAATTGTGCCTGGACACAGATCAAATCTAAGTTGTGATGAGCAACACAGGTTCCTCTGTTTGTGAAAGTTAACTGTCCATCCATTTAAGTTTTATTTTCCTTGTGGGGCAGATCAATAGCTGAATAATTGATTGGCTGACTAATTGAACAGTTGAATTATTGAAGATTTTAAATGTGAATTTCATGGTGTGAGATGATTAGAGACCAGGCCAAGTGCCAGGGGAAATTTTAAGTAAATGAATGGAAGTAGCCAGGTAGAGTTATTCAAGACCCTTTACTGAAGTTAAGAATATGCTTGTCAATTCTTTTTCTGTGTATATTCAACTTGTCCTTTCCATAAGTAATAAATCTTCTTTTCCCTCCAGGCTCTGGGGTCCCAGCTTTCCCATTTCCCAGTAAGTCATGCTGGCACCTCTTCTCAGCAAACACAAATTTATGCAATGTCAGGATTCCATTCATAATTATAAAATGTTTCAGGGCCTGATTTTGCAAAAGCTTTGCTCTTTTTTTGACAGAACTGAATCTTTCCTGAAATCAATGAGATTGGAATAGAAGCAGACTGCTCCTGCTGTTGGTTGGAGAAACCATAAGTGTAGTATTACCACACTTTTGTTACTTTTATTTTCCTAACTGTTCAATTTATTATATATGTCAAAGTCAGTATCTTGGTGTTTGACTATGTTTTTAAGATCCAGCCTGCTGTTAGGAGCACCCTAAGACTTGGAATGGACATACTGGCATTTCTGTGACTGTCTTTTAAACAATTTCATAGAACCATTGGGTTGAAAGAGACCTTTAGGTCATCAAGACCAACCTAAAATTTGTAAGCCAAGTTCTGACCAGCATTCTCAGCTGGTATACACAGTTGTGAATCATAGCAGAGGGTGAAAGCAGGGGCCTATAGCTGAAAACATATGGATATCTCTTCTGGGGAATATTTATGCAAGATTTTCAGATTTCTCTCATGAGCATGCATTAATGCCTCTGACTTACCATATGAATTAGAGGAAAACTTTAAGGTCTCCCTTGTATTTAAGTCAGTTTGTGCTTTCCACTATAAAAGCAATGTTTTATTTGAGAAGTCTCAAAGATGGCAGCTCATCTCTGATGATAATCAGAGAGATTTTCTGTTTTAAAACTTACTATTGCTCACTTCTTTCAGAAAATATTTGTAGCTAGAGAAAATAATTGAATATTCCAGCAGAAATGCTATACTACAAACACCACAAAGGTGTTAAGCAAAAAACCCCCACAGACACACACATACAAACATTTCTGAAGGAATTTTGAGCAAACTCTAGCAGTAGACAGGAAATGCTGGATTTATGTTGCATCAAACAGTGTGGCGAGAAAGGACAGACTCATGGGACAGCAGTTTTATTTAATTGTATAAAATTACATGCTTTTTTTTTTCTTTTTTTTGGGTCTTTTTTGCAGTTTAACAACTTTAAGGTTCCTGGAACATATATATTTACATTATCTTGTGAAAAAAATACTGTTAAGCCTTGCCTCAGATGTGCTGTGGTCACAAAGGGCAGACGGGAGTTCTCAAATCAGAATACAGGAGACAAAGATATGGTACAAAAGTAATGTGAAGTGATGAACTTGCAAAGGAATGCAGTTTTCCTGGTTTTAGCTAGTGATGTAGGCACTTCTGTGCTGATTAGTAACAGGTTATTAACAAGTTTTTTAATTAAAGTAAGGGGAAAAAGAATAATTTCATAAAATCCACTTATCTATTGTGCTGGTTTCCCCTCTGGGGGCTTTCTACTTAGAAGTTTAGAGTCTAGAAGAAGAGAAATTGAGAACTGAATTGTGTTGGGAAGGGTGACAAATGTAGCAGGGAGCCATAGTTTGTTCTGGCATGGCCTTAAATGGAAGTTTTGTTATATTAGATAAGGGATCACAAAATCCCCGTTTAATATCCTGTAAAGTAATCTAACATTGTATCAAATGTATAGTAGCTTTTGACATAGAGATGTTGCTGTGTTGACTGTGTTTTAGACAGGAAGCTCACTATTATTGGGACTAAAGACTTGTATTTCCTTCTCCTCATCAGAGTCTGGAGCGTGGGGTGTCAGTGAGTGATGAAGGAAAGGAGAGAGGGTGTTCCTCTGAGTGCTCTGGCACATCCTGATTTTTGAGTGCTGTTGGATAGCTCTTGTCTGTAATCTTGTGGAACTACAGCTTCATGTGTGTTACTCAGGACACGCAGGAAATGAAGAGCATTCCACAATCCCATTCTGAAAAAAGAGGAGAAAATATCTTCTGGGAAATTACATGAAAAGGACACTTTTAAGTTAGAAGTGGAAGCTTCATGGGGCTTTGTTCCTTACCGTGTATTGATATGGGGCACAGCACAGCAAGCAAATGGTGATGCTGCTGCTCATGACAGCAGAAGCCCAAGAGTGAGCTTAAGCTGGAATTTGTGCTCCCTCTTTCTGTCATAGTGTGTTCTTGAACAGTCAGCTGCATTCCTAAAGGAGTTCTGTATGAAGCATAGTGGATTCCAGCTTTTTTTTTTAGTTTTCCCCCTTATCAGCCCTCTAGAAGGCATCGCAAAAGCTACACAAACACTTAGCAAACACAGTTATTGTAACAGAAAGTCTGATTTCCACAGTGCTGTGATTTCCTTTGCTGTTTCTGTTTGGGAAAATCATTGGCTTGTCTCCATGGAATATTGGCTAAACACAGTAAGATAAGAGTGAATGATAAGAAAGAAATCTTCTTCTCTGTGCAAACCCATGCTAGGGCTGCCCCTACTGTACAGGAGACACAATTTTGTTACAAGCATCTTATTTAATTCAAATTGTGCAATTCAGTTTGGCTTGTGCTATCCTTCTGGAAGGCATTTCAGAGCAGAAGAAGGGCATTCATTGTAGAAAGGAGCACGAAACAGATGGCTTTGTTGAATTTCTGTATTTCCCAGCTAGAAAAGTGCTCTGAGGGTAAAACCCTCTCTCAGATGTGACTTAGGTGTGTATGTATGAGTTGTTATTTATCTTGTACCTCGTTATATAACTCTCTACCTCTCTATCTCTGGTTTTAAAAAGAGAATAGAATATTAAATAGTTGCAGTGCCTTTCATGGCTAATGGATGAAGAAGGCTATGCTAGTAAGCTTTGGAGAGGTTTGTGTTTCATTGCAATACTGGTTGAATAGTCCCTTAAGTAAGTAGGTCATGCCAAATTAAATATGGAAACCTTACCTTGTATTAAGATAACTTCATTCATAAACTTAAAAACCAAATGCTGTCAGTGAAGCCCACACTATTGGTATGAAGGAAGCAGTTTTTAAGATCTGCTTCCTTAGTAATGGTTTTCTTGCGTTTTAAAATTGCAGTTGTTCCCATACCTTTACATAGTAAAAGTAATAGACACCACAGACATCCATGAATTCCCTTGTATCGTAAGACTCTCAGTTCCCATTTTATCTGTGTCATTGTAGATCTTGAGACGCCACTGAGCGTTAGGAATTTACCAGCAGAAGTCATTAATAACTCTTTCATTCAGGATTTCGGGGAATAGCTTTCCTTCTGATCATCTCTGCACAGACACCTCTAAAAGCCTTTCTCTAGAATTTATGAAAACAGACCAAAAAACATTCTTGTATTTGCTAAGTCATGGGTAAAAATTCTGTCCTTTGTCCCTGGCCTCCCAGAAAAAGAGATGATCTTTGCCATAGAGCTGTCCAGAGGGCAAGAATTCATTCTTAATGACTTTCAAGGGTTTGTGTTTTGTTTTCATTTCAATGCACATTGTAATTAGTGCATAACCAAACCCTTCAAAGTGCTGTGTAGGAACAGAATTCTGATTTTGCGTTTTGGTTGGAAGCTATGACCATTTAATGGAGGCATGTTTCTTACATTTCACTAATTGCTCTCTCTTGGTCAGTGCTGGGTTCAAACCCCTTTCCTAATGACACTTTCATATGTCTATAAAACAACCCATTTTCAACAAGGCCACCAAAGAGTTCTGCTCTTTACAGTCCAGGCCCTCAGAACAGGATGAACTGTTATCTTGAAAAAACAAGTTCATGGAGATGAGAAAAATTTTGGATTATTTTGCTGTATTTTTAAGATGCGAAAGAAACTATTTGCAGAACTCTTCATGAGGAAAAATATATGTATTTCTGAGAGACTAACTACTCCCCATTAAGGTGAAACATAGATGTGTGGAAAATAAAAGTTATGGGATAAAAGAAGGGTGAGAGAAAGAACTGGATCAAAACTACCTTGTTACTGCTACTTTGAATGCTCTATTTCTAGAAACTTGCCAGAAGGGCTAATTAATCTGTAAATGTGAGTCAAAGTACAGGTTTGTTACTTGAAACATATAATTATCTGTATTACTAGATCATTTAATTGACAACTAATAATTTGTAATATGTATAGGTAGATCATTTAGTTAAAATATATTACCTGTTAGATTAGCAATGAAAAGGCTTCGACATTTGGCTGTGGAAATCCAGGGCTGTGTTATAGAAAAATATATTTGGATTGGAAACGACACTGTTTCAGTAGTTTTATAAGTATTAAAAAATTGTTTAAAGTATGTTTCCATATTTCACAGCATACCCATGTAATGGTAATTCAGTTACGGAAGAGGGTGTCACAGAATTATTTGTTGAATCAGGCATAAAAATATTTTGGCCATAAAAATGGTGTCACAACGTAATATATACCTGAGAGCATCTCCCCAGCTGGTGTAGGATTATTACTTACTAGGTATTCTTCACGGTTTTTCTCATTGTTTAAATGTCACAGGATTCCCCCACTCCTTTGCTGTGACAAAGCTTTAATCCTACAGGCAGAGCTGTGAGTGGGAATCTAGTAACAACAGAGTTGTGCTAGTTTTGAACAAGGTGGCTCAGGCACTGGTAGCTGTCTAACTGTAGCTTAGAAGAGGAAAAGTGCCAGGGGAGCCAGGCTGTGCCTTGAGCTGCCACAGCTGGACTGCTGCTCTAGAGCTGTTGTAGAGCTAAGGGCGAGAAGTCTGTATCTGGGACTGTGTGCACTTCTTGATGGTCACAGTAGGGCTACAGCCTGTTTCTCAGGTTTAGGAACTGATGTTTTGGGTAAGCTTTGATTAACTAGATTGAAGAATTCAATTTAGCCTTCCTCCATATGTTGAAATCCTTTGAGCACACCAGTTTTATCCCAGCTATTGGGAATTCAGAGTATTTTTCAGGTACAGGAGAAACTGTGGTAAGGGGTTTTTTTTGCAATGTTATTGTCTGCGAATCAGGGTTTGGGCAAGACCTCTGGATCAGTCCTGACTATGGGTAAAGACATTTCCCTTTCACAGTCAAGGAAAAAAGGAGGAAATGAGTGCCATGAGGAAATGCAAAGCAAATGAGATGTGGTGGTTAAAACTCATTGCACACCACTAAGCAGACCAATAAATTTTTGTTTATTTTTATGTGCTTAATCCACAAGGCATGGGATGCAGTAATTAAATTGTTGCTGCCATCAACAGAGGACTTGCATTCTCTTTCAGTGCTTTCTATTCTAAGAGAAAGACTTTCTATTCTTAGTATTCAAGAATGCTGCATCTTTTATCTAAAATGTAATAGCTATATCCCAGTTTTCTTCTTAAAGTTAAAAGTTCCCCTTGGCTTTCTTTACAGTCTTTTCTGTCTCTGGAGAGACACTGCCTGTGCTGCAGCCTTTGGACAGAAGTGATATTGTTACGTTTACTTAACACTTGACCTATTATCAAAGAGGATAATTGACTCTCTGCAGCACATGCTGGGATGGGGTCCCTGGGTGACACAAAGAGCAGAGTAATACCTGTCAGGATGGTGTGGTGAGGTGGATGTACACATACATATATTGGCAACGATAGGGATCTATGTGAAGGGAGTAGTCAAGAATGAATCACTTGAGAGAGAGCAACTTATCCTGGCTCCACTGAACATAGGACTCTTTATGACTCCTGCTTGCCTAAAGCTACTCCTGCAACTCTTCCTTTGAAAAAGTGCAGTGAATTGATAGCATCTGTCAGAATGAATCAGCAGGTATAGTCAGATGTTCCCTAAAGGGCTTGTGCATTAGAAATGATGGTAACAAGAGAGCTTGGTTGAAGGTCCCAGGCTCCCATAAGAGGTCTTTTCTGTGCTGTGTCCCTTACTGGGAATAAAAAAATGAACAGCGTCACAGTTTTGCTAAAGTTGAATTGGTAGCTCTGTTAGTCAAAGCCGTATGTACTACCCTTAATTCAACAGAGGGGTCTGTTGACACTGCTGGCACTCACATTGATCAAGGGTGACACAGACTTCCACACTCTCTACAGTAGTTTGTAATTTCTCTGAGAACAGGATCTTCTGGGGTGCAGGTCCTCAGGTTAGGCTAAGATGTGTGTCAGAAAGCCTTTTAAAATTTTTTTTGTGGACTGGCATCTTTTCCAATAGTGTTGGAACAGACCTTCTCTTCTGACATCAGCCTTCTGTGGTGCCCAGTGACAGGACATGAGAGAATGGCCTGAAGTTATGTCAGTTATGTTATGTTATGTTATGTTATATGTTATGTTATGTTATGATATGATGTTATATATTAAGAAAAGGTTCTTCACCCAGAGGGTGGTTGGGCACTGGAACAGGCCCCGCAGGGAAATGGTCACAGCACCAAGCCTGACAGAGTTCAAGAAGTGTTTGGACAATGCTGTCAGGCACATGGTGTGACTCTTGGTGATGGTGGTGTGCAGGGCTAAGAATTGGACTCAATGATCCTTATGGGTCCCTTCCAACTCAGCACTTTCTGGGATTCTGGGATTCTGTGATATTGCCACAAAAAGCACCAGTGTGACCCACGCACATCTTTTCTACTAAATTATGCTTATTTAATATCCTAACTGCTACCAAAAATGGATTGTAATCAGAGTTCATCAAGGTGGATAAAATTCTCCTGAGTTTTGTGCTTGAATTTCTTCTTTGACTTTGTATCTTTATATATAAACAAAGACAAGTTCGTGTCTCAGATTATCTTTCAGACATCAAGTGCTGTGGATTCATTTTACTTAACTTTAGACATCTATAACATTAAAATTTGCCTTGAGCTAGATCACTCTGAGCTGTCTGCAGTCAATGCAAATGAGCAGGTACTTTGAGGGCAGGGTTCATGTTGCGTATTTCATATCCATCTTGGGCTGAAGTGAATTGTGTTTCACAAATTCCTCTCTCCATAGGACCAAAGAAGATTAGGTTATTTCTTCAGATACAAACATCTAATCCTGGTCACGTCAGTGCTGTCTCTCTCTGTGAGCTCACACCTTCACACACCTGGTACATGTCTACTAGTGTGGCAATAGGTAGTTTTATGTCTGATACTGGATTTATGTCCATGTTATGGGTTGAAAGTATTTGGTTAACTCGTAAACAGTAGGTTTCGCCCAGTTACACTGCACAAGATACCAGTTCACCTCACAAAGTAGAAGTGAAATCCACTTGAAGTTTCTCACATTTATTTAGCTGCAGTTTATGTGCTTTCAAAAGGAGGAAACATTTCCATGGATGTAATTTGTGCCCAAGAGGGGTACCCTGAACTTCATGTGCTGTACAGCATACATACAGCTCATAGACAAACCATATGACAATATCTGTAAGCTTCATAGCTAAAAACTGATTACTTTCCCATCACACTGCTGTACACAGTGTATTGCCTCTCCTCCACACCACTGGGATGCTGTGTGTGGAATTGCACTGTTGTTTTTGTTAGCCGTGCTCCTTCCCTCCAAGAAGCCAGGTCTTGAAGGATTAACAGAGAGCTTTTATCCTAAAACTAGACCAGATTTTTAATGTGCATCTTTGTCATTAAATAGTGATCAAATTCTATGGTGTCTTTGAAAGCAAAAAAAAATTAAACAAAATTACTTCTCAAAAGAATCTGTCAAGGAAGAACGGACAGATCTCCATGATTCTCATCAGAACAAAGTGCCAGCTTTATGTGTAGTAAAGGAGGATAGTTTTCATTTGGAGATGGAAAGTATAATCTCTAAATTTAAACTCCAGAAACTGAAGGGGGAAAGATGACTAAATGAAACTATTTTAGAGATAGAAAAACTTTATTGTTACCTGAAATACTGTGCAATGTTAGCACATTTCTTTTTTTATGTTAGCTTTGTTGGTTTGGAAAACAATTATATTATTACATTATATTTAGTATTTTAAATTCTTGTTAAAATTCTGATCACATGAGCTGTAGATTGCTTGTTTCTCAGGGTCTGTGATTTTTAGTCTCATTTTTAGTCTCATCTATTTTCCTCCTTGAAAAAGATGGTGTTATGAGGAAGCAGAATGTTATTAGAGTTGTTTTGTTTTCTCTAAGTTTGCTAGAACATTGGTGCAGCTGCTCTTTATGGATACAGAGAACAGTGAATATTTTCATCTTCAGTTGAAGCTTGAAGGACCTGAAGATACTCAGTTCCTCTTCTAATTAGGTTAAATGTAAATAACGTCTTTATTTATAAAGAATATCAATCTGAATTTATTAGTCATCCTTAATTCATACTTCTTCCAACCCAAAGTGTAAATGGCAATGCAGACAAGTTCTGGTTTGGACCTTACCTAGCACTGTTTCCTAATTTTGTCTTCTTACTGCACTTTGAAAGAGGTATTTGAGTAAACACTTTTCCAGTTCCAGAAAGAGGACGTCCTGGACTCCCCTCTACAGTGAAAAACACCATCTCTCTTTTTACATGCTGGAAATTAAAAACTTGACTGTGCAGATATTTTGCCTATAGGAATTCCTTTTGGGTTGAAACCTGACATACGCAATCTTCATAAAATAAAACTCTCTCTTGTCTATTATTCTCTAATAGCCAATAGATGAATGGGGAGGAAATTGAAAGGAAAAATCATAAAAGAAGAAATAAGTATAACACAAAATAATAGATGTGGATAATTTTCTGAAATACTGTCAGTGAGTTGTCCCATATACAGAATAGATTATCAGTAAATCTGCTCAAAGTAAGTGCATTGTGAAAATCTAGTAATTTACAATTATTAGGTATTTCAAATACTAAGATAACAGCATATTTCACTGAAGACAATGAGGATATATTACAAAGTCTTATGGCAAAGATTAATTCTAGTTGTTATTCTAAAGGACGTATTTCAGCTGTTGCTATTCCTTTCCTCTGTATGAATTAGAGTGACTTTTGAATATGATAATGCCTGATTTTATTGCTCCTGTGTTTTCCTTAGAAAGCTATAGCTCAGATCTTGTGATAGTGGAAACACAAAATTAGTCTGATTCTCTTTTTTTCCCATTTAAAAAAATTCTCAGTTTTGTTATAGAAGAAGATTTTAAAGCCAAAGTTATTAAAACTAAAATTATGCAGCAGTATGAATCAAGAGAGTATTGGGAGAGCTGAGGTCTTCCCCTCTTGTGGTTGACAGTGTCATCAGAACTAAACAAGTGGCTGTATCTGTTAGATAGCCTTTTAGGGATTGAGGCATTGTTTTCACATAATATGTAGTGGAGTTGTTGCTTGCAAATGTAGTGATGGGATTAATTAGGCAGTTGACAAAACTCTATAAATGTCATGCAAGATCATAGCCCAAAACTGCTTTCTGACTTTTTATGCTTCTGTTGTAAGATGCCCAATTGAATTTTGCTAGATAGAACTTTTTGAGTTGTATCGAGTATTCATTTTGGTATTTTTAAGAAATATTGATTGCCCATAATTTTATATGAGGGTTGCAACTCCTCCAGTGGTGGGAGCGCAGCATGTTCTCAGAAAGGAAACTCACTGAAGAAAGGAAACGAACTGTTCTCTAGCAGAAAACTGAACAGCATGTGGAAACCTCATGCAAGCACAAATTAACTGCAAATGGAGGGACAAATGGGCTTGGCAGCCTGTCCTTAAAATGTCATTCCAAGAAAAAAACCAAACTCCTTCACATGGAGTACATATGAAGGGGGTAGGAAGATTATTTGAGATTTCATGTCAAGTATATTTGTTTCAGTGAAAAGGAAAACTTCATGCTGCATTTACTTTTTTTTTTTTTTTTTTTTGTCAATGGGTTGAAACGTTCTTGAACTGCTCCAGGTAGCACTGAACATAAAGGTTTCCCACTCCTTCATTTTACTTAACAAGAAAGAGGATACACACATCATGCCTTCGACTGACCTGAAGAACAGAGCAAGTAGTTGAGAAGAAATTCATGTTCAAAGAGCCATTCATTAGCTCTTGCTGTTACCTTGTATATCTGCCGTCTGTCATATCTTTATGCCAGGTGTCTACCTGAACAACCCAGGACATAGGAACACTCTAGAAAATGGTATTTTTTATTCTTGTGGTTAAACCTTATGTGGTGGGTTGCTACCCACCAAACTGCTCTAGCAGTTGCCCTTTCAATAGCACAGGGGCAGAAAATACAAAAAGCTATTGCAAGATACAGTTAGGGAGCTCACTCAACAATTGCCATTATGGGAATAAAAACCTCAGCTTGGGTAAGTGAATTCTATATTTTATTGACAATTAATAACAGAGTAGGATAATGACAAGTTAAAAAAACCCTAAACACACTTCCCCCCCGCCCCCGCTCCTTCCTTCCTTCCAGGCTCAACTTTACTCATGACCTCTCTACTTCCTCATCATTGAGCAGTTCAGGGGAACAGAGAATGGGGTTTGCAGTCAGTTGATAACACCTCTTCACATCTTCCTCCTTCCCTTGCTCCAGTGTGGAGTCCTGGATCACAAGTCCTGTCAGAAAACCTGCACCAGCACAAGCTCTCCACGGGGTCACAGCCTGCTTCAGGTGCACCCACCTGGTCTGACATGGGTCCTCCAGGGGCTGCAGGTGGATATCTGCTCTCTTGTGGACCTGTGTGGGCTCCTTTCTGTAGGAGTGAACAGCCTACTACACCATGGTACTACATCATGGTCTGCAGGGGAATCTCTGCACTGGTACCTGGAGTATCTCTTGCCCCTCCTCCTTCAGTGCCCTTGGTGTCTGCAGAGCTGTTTCTCTCATGCATTCTCACTTCCCTTTCTCAGCTGTAGTTGTGCAGCTTTCTTACCCTTTTTAAAATATGTTAGTACAGAGATGCTACCAATATCTCTCCTTGTCTCAGCTTTGGTCTGTCTTGGAGCCAGCTGGAATTATTCTGTTTGACATGAGAGCAGCTTCTGGTTTCTTCTCACAGAAGCCACTTCTGTAACTTCCCCCTGCTACCAAAACTTTTCCAGGTAAACCAATGTTTGTTAACCCTTTTTCCATCCATATTGATGCTGTCCACAGTCTATAGGAAAATACCTGTAAGAATATCTGCCAGATAGCAGGGTCGAACAAAAGCATCATACTTTAAGTGTTGTCTATGTGTATTGTGGTGTTATATAACCACTGTGCTTCGTTGGTCTGTAAAAAGCAGTGTACTGCAAAAATGCAAAAATAAATCTATTAGTGTGCATGCTGTAATGAAACCAGCAGCAGTTTTAAAATAAGGAACACAATAAATTCAGCCAAATCCCAGGAAAACAAATAGAAAAAAATACCTACTGCAATAAATATAAAACCAACCAACCAACTAAAAACCAAAACAAAATCCTACAGATAGGAGAAGGAACAAAGGGAATTTTACTTTGCATTTTTAGGAATCAGAGCTGGCTGCTGTAGGGTGGTTTCAGCACACAGCTACTAAAGGGTGAGTAGTTACTGACCATACCTTTTTTTTTGCGAAGGAGCTGACTATGGGGCTTTGCAGGAAAGAGAGGTAGACTCTCACCTTGTCCTTTCACTTTCCTCTGAAAGCCGTAAACTTCCCAGCTCGTATCCGACTCCTCCTCTTTGGAGAAAGCATCCATCTTGCATTTCAGCCAAAAGTCTCAGCACTGCTCACTGTCCTGTGTTCTTCCATTTGTGACACTTGGTGGTTTTTGTTTTGCTGGACTGACAGTTGAAATTAGGAGCCATGTAGGTTGTTGGAGGTCTTGCTCTGTGGTGACCCTTGGTTTCATCAGTGCCTGATCTAAAAAAAGCCCTGGGACATGTCTTGTTCATATTCTCATGTTCTACTTAAACAGTTTTTTAAGCAGTAGCTCGATAGTTGCTATGATTACGGATAGATCTGACTTGATATTTAGGTTGGGGAATGCAAACAAAATATGTAGCCTGTGAACTACAAAGGACGTATTCAGTTATTTGAACAACAAACACGTCTGGTTCTTCCCCAAATCCCTACAGTTCATCATTTGGGACTGACAGAGCAGTGTCCAGCAGCAGAATTTTGTTTGCCATGGGTAGCGGAAGTCCTAAAAATCCACTTGAATATGCAATAAGAAGCTAAAGAAGGGTGAGTGACAATCTTAACGGCAAAAACATTTCTAAAATCTATGCCTCCGCTGTAAAGAAAATTCATTTAATATCATGAGTTGTGAACTGCTTTCCGCTAATGTCCCAATAGACCATGGTCTTTCAAGTGAAGTTTAAAAGCAAAGCTGGAACTACTGCACTTTTCTGAACTGAGAAGCTGTGTTAGAGGGAGTGATGACAGTGGAATTCCAGTGGGCTAAGTAACGCAGTGGAGTCCAGTGGCAAGCATTTGTTCCAGCTTCCTGTATTTATTAGTGCTGAATCAGTTGTCTTCTCCATATATGACCAAGTTTATTAATTTGAGGATCCTCTTCAAATATAATAGTATTTCACTCAATTCCAGCATTAACTTTTAGATTTATACTTGTCAATTGGTACCAACATGTATATAAATTATGTAACATGGTGTGTTGTCAGATTAAAGTGATAGGAATCTTTGGTAGGTAAGGTTTAGCATTGTACTACACTTACATTTCATGAATTTCAAAGAATATTTTCAGCTTCAAAAATACATTTTTGAAAAGGCAAATGTTTTCTCCAATCAGTTTTCAGTGTCAGAGTTTAAATGTCATGATTTAGAAAAGCACAGTTTTTATTCTTAATGCAAGTGCAGTTATATTTAAATAGAAGTGGTCTGACTTCTATAGAACATGAAGACATAGTCAGTTTTCCCTTCGTATGACATCTGAAGTGATTTAGTCAAGTGCATTTTTCATTTTAACAATACTGGATAGGGAAGAGAGTAAGTTTATTTGTCTTGCAAAAAAGTGAGAGGACTGTCTTTCAAATGTCTTGTAGTTTTATGAAGAAGACTTTTTATATAATCAGGTCACATCCCTTTTCTGAAGACCTGAATAAACTTTACATAGTCACAAATTTTGAAGTAAGAAGGAGAATCATGGGCGCAATGTACTCCACTCTTCTGCATTTTTTGAAACAATTTGGTTTACCATATTTAAAAATGTTTATTTTGTCTGTGTTCTATATGATGAGGTCGTTTGTGTTAAAAATAAATATTTTTGCTACTAGAGATCAAGCACCACAGTCCAAAGTTGCTGGCCTTGTCTGTGAGCTGCAAACATACCTTTTATAGACAACCACAAGTATTGTCTTACAAGCTGTTTTTCAGAAACCTCCTATTATGTCTTGGAAAACCATCCTATTCTTCTCTAAAAGCACAATACTTCTCCAAATGCCTTCACTTTTTTTTCATTATCAGATCAATCTCCTGCTCTAAAAAAGCTGCTCACACAGTGGACTACATTGATTTAATTAAATTGGTAATGGGAGTGCAATTGACAAGCTGGAGATGTGGAAAATTGCAGGGAAAGAAAGGATAATGTTGTACTTTCTGTCCATGTTTAAGTCTCCACATTTGATAGCAAACATATCAAACACCTGCTCAATAACCTTTCTTCAAAGAATCTTTCTTAGAGAAGCCAGGCTGATGCAAATAGTCCCTTGCCTTCGAGCTCTCGTACTAAGTTTGGATAAAACCTAATCTAATCCAAGATAAATTTGGATAAGACCTAATCTTATCCAAGACCTAGTCCAGGGTGGTGCAGAACAAGGAGAAAGAGAGAAATTCCTTCTACTATACCACTAAAAAAAGAGAAAAACCTCAGTGGGAAACTAGACATATTTTAACAATGTCCCACACCAGACATACATATTTTCATCTCTTCCCTTCACAATCCAAATGCCTTCTCTCCAAGTAATGCAACAGGTATCTTAGTCCAGCATACGTGGGCTGTACAGCTGCACACTTGTCATCCTCCTGTGCTTTCCAAGTTCCTTTTAAAGAGTAGAGGAACAGGTGCCACTGATGCTAGGGGTAGCAGTGACTTGCCCTGTCTTAAGATGGAGCTTGATTAATTTACAACTGAGATTATACGGCACAGTTGTTTGTGGCAGCCAGAGAGAGGCAGATAACAATTTCACACTAGTTATCTGTGACCTTTGAGAAATCTATCTGAAGGTGGTTTTGCAGAGTGGAGATTGTTAGCACAGATTGCCTTGTTGCTTCCCTAGCAACACCTATAGAAGGAAATAGACAGTGAAGGTGGTATTAGCGAAGCCAAAGCAAAATATCTTTATTTGTAAAATAACTGAAGTTTTTAGCCAAACTCTTTCAAAGCATACTTTGAACCATGCAAGCAGAGGTTAGATGGTATTTGCTAGAATTTGTGTCTTTGTGATTTTTCACCCAAAAGAAGACCCTGAAAAACATTTGGCTTCATTCAAAGCATCAGCATTCATCAGTGGCATGACAAGTCAGAGAAATTATATTTGTGATTTTTTCCCACTTTAATCCAAATTATTACAAATGCACATTTCCCCGTAGTTATGTGGTATCGCTTTTAGGTGAGAATGGTGTTTCCCATTGTCAGTTCCTGGAGATTACATTCAAGTGATTTCATGGATGACACACGGATCAGGAGGGAACCCTGAACTTCTAAATATCATCTTCGAGAAGTTTCAAGTTCCTCAAGCCCCAGTCTAGGTGACAGTTCATCTCCGAAGAGCTGCACTTCAAATAAAGCTGCCCAGCTTTTAGCACATCTTGTATTGCTCATAAATAATAATTTGATATGAAGAATGGAAAACCCGTAGCAAACTTAAGCATCTTAAAAAAAAGAATAATACCGACTGAAAAAAAGATTGTTCTGTTCCTTAACCTCTTGCTAAAAAAAAAAAAAATTCAAAATGTGCAAGGGCAGTATATTAACTGTGTAAAGTAAGAAATACATGGTCTTTAAAGGCCTGAAGAGATTATTTTATATTGGGGGGTTAGCATATATAGTTGATGGCATTTTATAAGAAAGAAAACAAGTGATGCCCTTTCTCTGACTAATTTTATTTGTTAATAAATTCCTGTCATGCTCTTGTATGTTGGCATATTTAGAATTTATAAGGATTGTACAACAAAATGCAAGGCAACCAGCTGTAATTTCAATGTAACCTTGACTTAACTTGTGCTAGTAAAATGGTACTGAAAGTGATTGAAAGGAAGGGTGAGAAGGAGGACTATGGAAACTATGTCCAAATGATTTACTTCTACGTACACTGTAAATACCTCCAGAATCCATGCTTTTGTTTACCTGTAAATTGAGGTGTATTCTTCAGTTCCAGACACCATAGCTACTCCAAGGAAATCACAAAAAAAGATGTAGGGCAATGAAAATGTGGTAGGTAGGTGTCTTGCCTCAACTGTAGGAGACTGCTTTTGTTGTGGACAATTTCACTTATGTCAGTCATGAGCTGGGCTATACCAGCTTGCAAGGGAATGGTGCTTACCACTCTGAAAACTGGAATATTTTTGCTTCTCTCAAGTGGGTAAACAAAAAACCTCAAGGAATTCAAAACCGATAATCAGTTTGAGAAAAGCGTGACCTGGCCTAGTTGGATTGAAGTTGCACATGTGTGCACAAGGGTTACTTATTCTTTCCCTTTTTCCAGAGACAGTGCCATGATGAGAACAATGAAGATTATGAGGGCCCTGGGGATACAATGGGAATGTGTCCTGTATTAGTATAAGTAAAGTTAATGTTTTAGCTTTGTGACCACTCTGCACTGGTGTAATTCCCTCTAATTCTCCAGGAATTACTACAAGAAGTTTGCAGAAAAAAAAGGCAAGAGAACTTTTGAAAAAGAAGAATTTTAAGTTTTTTTTTTTTTTTTNATCAGAAACCTCTATTTTGAAAAAGAAGAATTTTAAGATTTTTTTTTTTTAGTGTACTGTTTCCCAGTGCAGAGTATTCATCAAAGTACAGCGTCTGTGCAGAGGTCATGTTCGGGCATCTACAGTACTGCAGAGCTTCTGTAGCCAGAGAAGTCAAAAGCTCTAGCTTTTTGCTATCACGATCCCACTCACTCACTCAGTAATAATGGAGCACAAATTGGAACATTTCTCAGAGTCTCATCTCTCTGGTAATATGACCAGCAAGTTTGCAGGTGAAAAACCCATCCATTTTCTTATCCTTTAACATGCTGATACAGTAGCAACTGCTGGTTGGAAACAGAAATTAATGTCACAATATGCTCATATGCAAAAATAGGTGGCTCTGCACAAGAATTTTACATTCCCTGTTTTCAGTATGGGCAGTATTTTGCAAACTGTAGCAGGTTTCAGAATGGAAGAAACTTTCCTGAGTCTCTTGTAGCTGTAAACTGACACGTTGAGTTTGTTATTCAGAGCAAATGGCAACTGATATAGGATAACCAAGCAAATCATATCTTTGCCATATCTTAAATATATTTACTTGATGAGTTTTGTCACTGTGTCTTAGGAATGGTAACCTGAAGGCTTTTTAACAGTTTTTGTGAAGATTTGACCCTATGAATACTTCCTTTGACTGCCGTGTCATGGGATTTGAGGTCATCAGTTTTATATTACAGCCCTCATTTTCATAGACTCTGACTGTTCTGAGCTTTTGAAATATGCACATGCTGAGTTTTTGAAATATGCACACTCCTGAGCACTAAAAATCTCAGGCCTTGGCTTTTCAGATGATGACTTTTCCTGAGCATGGACAGGAACTTACTTAAAATTTATATTCCACAGAGTTTTTTAATGTAACTTTATGTAATTTTACTAGAAATTTGATAATATTGCTGGAAAGCCTAAATGGATTAGTATCAGCAGTCTAATAAGAAGGGTAAGTAGGCTAAAAAATCTCTGACAATTGTGGTGAACTAGATTTTATTTTTCTCAGTGCCAGTTAGGGAATTAGAAAGTCAAGGTAAGATGTCTTACAAAACAGTGCATCAAAGCAGCATTGTGCTTGCTGCAGGTTGTAGTTCATACTTATTTTGCTTATTATCTTATTATTTGCTTATTATCTTATTACTTGCTTATTTTGCTTATTTATCATGCTCTTATTTAAATAGCTACATGAGTGGTTCATCTTTTTTAATATTCTTCCTTTAATTTACCTGGCTATACATAGGAACTTCCTCCATGTAGGTATATCCAGGCCTCTAGCATAGAGGAAAAGGGTAATATTTAGGAGGTCTTTCCCATAACTATTTCGGGCAGCCAGCCCATTTACTGAGGCTCTGGGGAGCCTAGAATTGCTGGAGCTGTTGTAACCTAAGTGGAAGCCTAGCAATGCAAATTGCAATTAAATTAAAACCACCACTAAAAAAATAAATTAAAAAAAAAAAAAAAAAGGCAAGAGAAAGAGAGAGCAAATATGTTGTGTCATCTTACTTATTGTTTGCAGTGGTTTCAGCTCTCTCCCTGTCTCAGTCTTCAGGATGTCCACTACAGAGTACAAGATGTGCCCAAAGCACACTGAGCAATCTGCAGAGATGTTCCGCGCTCACTTTTGCACAGCTGTGGGCTACTGTGTGTTAGGGCCAATGCACTCAAGAATCAGGCTGTGTTCTACAGTGCAACTGAACTTTAAACACATGTGGGTTTTAGGCTGAAAAAGAAGCTTTGATTTTTCTTTTTAGGCTGGCCTAGTGGAGGAATTAATGCAATTTTTTTTCAACAGTATTACAACAGAAAATGATCACAATCTTCCCCATGAGATCTAACTGGAATTTTGTGAAGCAGAATCACTCCTAACAGCTTCTCAAGGGAGACCTCGAGTAACCCTGGCAGCCTTGAGGGGATTAGTGGGTTCATACTGAGCAATGTGACAGTCAGAGCTGAGAGCATGTAAAGCTAATGACTGACTTATTAGGGTGCTTAAAGACTTTGTGGAGCTTTGCATAGGGGTGGAACTGGTAAACCCAGTATTGTGACCTATAACATAAACAATTATTTACCAACTACTTTAGTTCCTCTTGTAGTTGTTCCCCACTCTCTGTCCTGACCTGTTCCATACTACTGCTAGGTACTCTTAAGTGCTTCTTATGTTTCACCCCAGTGGGGAATTGGGGATGTGATAACTGCAGAACAGTGGATGTGGCTAATAAAACCATAGTTTTAAAATGAGCCCTGCTTTTTCTAGCTTATTATTTTTTCAGGAATTCTTCCCTTGGGATAAAAATCTGTTGAATCAGAAAGGGATAATTTCTGACAAGTGATGGGGGTTTAGATATTGAATGAGTGTGTGCAAGGCATATTACCTGCCAAAGAAGTCACTCCCTCCCTAATTCATGGTCTATCAGGATGTCCTGCTTGTCTTTTTTGTTTAGCTGGAGTGAGGTGCACAGATGCAAAAAAAGGAGATTTAGGGTCCAATATGGACAAATGCCTCTGACATTTATCATGTGAAGTAATAATATGAATACCTTCTAAAAGAGTCTATTTTTAAAATTATTGCAGAATCTTCAGAAATTCTCTTTTACATGAGTTTAACTCTTAAAGACAGGTAGCACTAAGAAAATCATAAATACAAATTAAAATGCTTCAAATGTATGTCCACAATTTCTATATACAAGCCAGTATCTTGATGTTATTAACCCTACCAAAATGCTGAAGGTTTCCTGGACTAATTGTTATGAGCATCATGGCCAAGTTAATAGGAATAAGAAGCAGCCAGTGTGCTAGTTTGAAAGCAAACTAGTGAGGGACTCCAAGTCAGAAATACAATTTAATAGGAAAAGTCAAATAAAGGCAATAGTACAAAAAACCAACCCACTGACAGTGTCAGAGTACAAACCTGACCCCCTGACAGTCAGGGGGTTGGTAGCAGCCCAATTAAATGGGGGCTGCAGTCCTCCTGGAGTGATGGTTCTGCTGAAGCAGTGATGCTGTAGAAGGGTCTGGTCTTCCTCTGAAGGTCCAGTAATGGTGTAAAAGGCTCTGATCTTCCTTTGGGAACCCAGTGGAAAAGGCTGCCTTAGGCAGTTCCAAGGCCAGGTTATATCCAGGTGGGAATGCTTGGCTCCTCCCTCCTGGGCGGAGCATCTCACAATAGGATGAGATAAGTCCATGAGTCATGCAGTGGTTTCTTGATGGCCCAGTGTCTGTTATCGGGGGTGGGTCATAACAGGAGATAACAGCTAATGGCCCACAGCTGGTGGTAATAGAATACTTAAATACATCTATATTGTAACCTAGGACAGCCAGTTAGATATGAAAAAACCCCCCAGATCTTAAAAAATGGAGGCTGTTCCTCTCACTGTAGACAAGAGGAGGCCAGCTGAAAAGAGAAAGCACGTAAAAGGGAAAAATCAAATAGAAAGGCAATTTCTATAACAGTTACAAAAAATGAGACCAAAAAAAGTGAGTTTATGTTAAAAAAAGTTTTAAAACCACACACCAAATTACTTCCACTATCATTTGGAAGGTAAATTGATAATTTGGTAGCACTGAAAATGAAGGACTGCTCATCTTGGAAGAGTTTACAACTTTGATTTTTGTATGTCTTGGATGCTAAGAGCTCAAGAAATTATGGGCCTCGGGCCCCTCAGCAATGTTCCTGGTAGCAGCTAAAACATGCTTACAACACCTGTGCGCAGAGCAGCCAGTGCCACAGACTGGTTTGAGTGGGGTCCCACCTGGTGACAAGGTGTGTGTTTATCTTGAAGTTTTGTTTTGTTAAAATTCTTTGCCAGCAGCTGTTCTTGTATAGCTGGAGGAAAGCACAGCTGTTTTCATTCATAAACATGGCTGAAACTCCCTGGCATTTCTTTGTAAGGTATAAACAGGTTGGTTTTGATTGTGAAAGACTGAAGGACTTTGCAGACAGCTAGAACAATGAGCCAGGAAACCATTTTGGAGCATTTGCTGGCAATCCCAGGGGAATACTGGAGGGCTTAGACGGAGAGCCATGAGACAGACTCAAGTCAGTGGGAAAGACTCTGACCTGAAAAGACCCATAGGGCAGGTGCTATGTATGGATGCACACTAGTGCAGGAAAATATTTTAATAATTAATGGTGACCATAAAACACAATATGGCCCTATTTCAGCACAGAAATCAGAAAAAAGGTAACTATAAAGGTTCTGCAGCAGAATATTGATTCATTTATTTGATGTATAGTTTGGGCTTTATCCTTTGAGAATGTTTTATGTGGATGTATTTAAAAATAGAGTAATGTTTGTGCTTTTGCCCACCATAGGATTTATAAATTATACACCTTTTCAAACCTATTAAAATCCAGGGATTTAAAACAAGATGGGAGGACAAAAATGTGCAAAGACCTCAAAGAACTGATGTTTGATGAAAACACCAGATAGAGTGTAGTAGGGTCATTGCATAACCTTGCCCCTGATCAGTCTGCATGATCTGGGTGCCATGTGCTTCTTTCCCTGGGCCAGTCCTCTTAACTGAAAAATTTTTGAATTTTGGATAAAAGATTTCTTCTAAGTGCCTGTTTTTTTCCCCTCTGTGTCATTTGCAGACATGGTTCTTAGTAGCTGTCAATATACATTCTTTCTTTCCTTATGGGTGCAGTCTAGAAATTAACTTTGAAGTCCCTGGAACAGTGTCTGCAGATCATTATCTGTGGAAGTCCCATTTAGTTTAACTGAGCTCCATTTAAACCTAAATATGTTGTCTTCCGGAACAGCCCTCAGAGTATCTTCGAAAGAATTCCATCCTTGAAAAAAATCAGTTCAGTGTTCCTAAACCTCTGCCTGTGGGAAGTTAACATGATCTTTAACCATTTTCTAGGGCATTTTCCCTCCTACTTTTCATACATTTTAAAGGAGCTCATTTTGTTAGGAGCATCTCAGCAGTCATAATGAGCATGAGTAATACTGTGGTTTGTTTGCCTCAAACTTGGAGAGAGTTAAAACACACTCTACTTTAAGGAGCCAACTGGTTTTGCATTCTCTTTAAACAAAGAGAGAGAATACAGGTTGTTCTGCCTAGGAACTGTGTTCCTAGCAGTTCTTCCTAGTGCCTGTGAAGGCACAGTAGCCCTCGCTGTGTACACAGTTTGTGAACATACCTGAGCTCACACTGACCTGAGCACGCCCTGGTTCTGCCAGAATGCCAGGGACTGTTGGCTGCAGATTCCTAAGAAGGGGAGGGTGCGAGTTAATACTGTGCTGACCTCCATGAGAGTGACCACACCTCACTAAGCTCTCTGGAGGGAAATTTGGAATTGTCCCCTGGAGATGTTGTCACGGCTGTGACAGTTTGTGTCACAGCCACATTCCATTCACAGTTTGTGTTGTGGGTTTAAATGGAGTTTCAGAATGTAGATCCAGAGCTATCTGATGAAGCCTCCAGCGCTTGCATCTTCAAAGAGGTGAATAAAGCCATTCCAATCTCTCTTTTTCAATACAGAAGTAAACTGTTCGTAAGACGAATACATTATGCAACAAGAGAAAATTGAAAAGAAAGAAAGGAGCTGCATGGAATCGCATCTGTTACTTGGATGGGACCAGGGGCATTTCTTTTAGTAAGGCAAGTTCTCCCCAAGGATTTTGCTGGGAACCTCTTGGAATATAGCATGGTGCCACACTCCTTCCCACTTTTTGCCTGGCTTTCCTTTTCATGGAAAACAAAGCATGAGATAAAGAATAGAATTGGGCCAATGTGCAGTCAGCCCTACTCCCACCATGAGACAACCAAGGCATATGAGTGGCCCCTAAAAACTGGGAAGCAGACCTTTGTCTAGTAATGTAGACTATCTTAGTGGTACAGAACATAGCAATAGATTCCTTTGGTTTCCTTTGTCACTAATGTGAGAAACAGGCAGGTTTGAGGAGCTCATGTGAACTACCTTTTTGGAGCATTTTTCAGTGAATATAAAAGGAGTTTGGGCAGCTGAACTCTCATTGGAGGTACCAAAGTCTGGTGGAATGATCAGAGGCCAGAGAGATCTTCAGCAGGGCCTGAGCAAGTGCTCTGTCCTTTGAGTGTTTCAGGAGTCTGAGGACTCAAAGTGATACACAAAGTCTAGATCCTGGGGAAGATCGCATCATACATGAGAATTAGGAAGAATGGTTCACTCATTAATTTTTGTACAGAAGGGAGAAAGGGAAACAGATGCAGTCCTCACTGAAATTGCATATAAATTGTATTTTCCAGCGATTAAGTAAATAAAGACTCTTCTACCTTGCTGGTGGTGTGGTGCTATGCAATCTTTTGTGATGTAAGGTTTCAGCCAGAGGGGACAGGAAGTTAATCAATTCTAGCATGTGAGTGTCAGTAATTGTTTTTCCTAATATGAATTTGAAATGAAACGTACTGCAAAGAATGTTTCAGTTATGGGAAAGATCAATCCGCTCCTGGGGCCCCTATCCTTGTTAATAGGTTGCTTCCTTGTGAGTAGAAACTCAGTGATCCTTAAAAAATCCAGAGGCTTGTTTTAAAAACATCGATGCTGCTGCAGGCAAGGTGATTGCAGCCATTAGTTCCTCTTTATCTCAGAGGAGGATCTGGCATCAAAACCCCAGAGGATTCCTAAACTCTCTCACCAATGCCTTAAAAACAGAAAGTCCTTATTGCGTTCACAGGAGGAAAATCTCTAAAGTGGGAAATTGCCCCTTCACTAGTGTCTCTGATGAACTGGAAAAATCAAAGCAATTGTAAATGAGAAATATTGCCTGGTTTTCTTATTGTTTAAGTGTTTTACACCCTGCATGTTTGGTTCAGGATTCTCCCTAGTAGCCATGAAGAATGAACCGGGAGACTGCTAAACTGTGATCACAGAACTTTATGGTTCCTTTTTTAGTAATCTGATATTTTATGTGGTGTCAAAGTTGTTTATAAAATAGATGTCTAGCCTTTCTGAAGCAGAGCCAACCTTTTCAAACCAAACAGATGTGCTATTAGTACTAACCATAATTATTAAATAGTAATTGTTTTGCCTTAATCTTTAATAATGTCTAAAATAAAAATTGTCAGAAAAACTACTGCCAACAAAAATTCTCATATAGCTAAACAGTGTTTAAAGCTGAAGTTACAATACAGAAAGCAATATCCCCAGCTGAACCACACTAAAGGAAGCAAAAAACGAACAGCTGCTTTTTTGCTAATTCGCTCTAGCCTATTTAAGCTAACACAATGGAAAAGGTCATTCAAGCAACTTCAGGACCTGTCATCTGCTTTACCAGTTTTAAAGCAATTCTTGAGACAAGACCTCATCAGAGAGGTGGAAGAGAATTGAAATGAGCACAAAATACAGCATGTGTTTCTCAGAGAAAGTAAATTGCTCACCTCCTGATGTTTGTCTAAGTACTGACATGTAGGAAAATTACTAAAGCTGGAGAAGTTGCTCAAGAATAAAAATTCTTCCTTTGCAAAGAAGAATGTGTTTCAGAGCAACTCCAGTTCAATGACTTTCTGATGAATCTAGAGGGGAATTCTGGATAGCTCCGAGGTTCTTGTTGGGTCTGCCTGGATCTTGAAGAACTGGATAATTGGAGTTTCCCAGCCCTGTGGCTCTGGGAGCAGTTCATGTGGGAGGAGAATGCAGGGGCTGAAGATCCCATACGCTTGTGACAATGTGTGTTGCCTTTGGTGATGAAACTGCCAAAACTGTCTGCTATTTAACATTGCTGGCTTTAACAGATTTTAAGTATTTGCTTCCAGAACTGTAGTGAGAGACAAAGATGATGAGGATATACCTGTGGCAGGATGTCCCCCCTCTCTCATGGCTGGGGCATTTGGAAGAGATAACTCAGGCCAGACTAATAGCCCAGTGAGGAGCCAGAGAGCTCAGCAGGACATCACGTCCAGGTTCCTGAGGGTCTCAGACCAAGCCCTGAATACACATCTTAGTCTGGAAAGCAAATGTGGGAAGAGATGAAAGGAATATTCTTGACCAAAAGACACAGTTCTTATGTCTATAAAAGCCCACACAATTATCACAGAGGCAGAAGTCTCTTACACACTCTGTGGAGATTTGTGAGAAGATTTCTCCCTGGAGCCCTGGACCAACTCCAGGTTTACTTTTCCAGAAATTGAGGGAAAGGATTTCTGTGTGTACTCCATCAAGATAATTGGATGGTAAGAAATATTGAATCCTAAGTTATACTATTTCTCAGCTAGCTGTAGTTTTAATGGCACCTTTAATTCCGCGTGTAAATACTAGTATGCCTTTTTCTTTTTTTTCTCTTTCCCTGTGTAGTAGTAGTCTGTCTTAAGTCTTATGTCTGTTAGTTTTGTGTCTATTAATAAATAATTCATTTTATAATAGACTGAATCAACCATTATTAAAGAACTTGCGAATGGTAGTGGATTTTTAGGGTGCTGGCCACCTCAGTAACACGACTGCCTGCTGCCAGAGGCCTGGGCAACAGGCAGGAGCTGATTTAAACCCACATCATCCATTCATAACAATACCTCTGTCTCTGTTCTGCTTTGCCTCACTCTTCTTCTCCACTCTCTCTTTACAGACTTTATTACTTGTCTTTCTTTTTGGCCCTTCAGGTTCTCTTCTAGTTTCTTAGAGTCATGAGCTGCCTTTTGTCTTTCTTGGACCCTCCTCTGGCTGATGGATGTTGGTAATAGGGGTTGTAAGTGGCTGGAGAAAGCGTCAAGAGCCAAGGATGAGGAGGAGGCAGGTGGCTGTGGTAGTGAAGGCAACAGCAGGTGCTTTGCAGTGATTCTCCATTCTGGTGGAGAATCCCTTCTCCTCTGGGAGAGGGACATCTTGCCACTAAATTATATGTGAAAATATTTAACTGAACTGGGAGATTTTTTTAAATTTTATTTTTTTGTTGTTGTGGTTGTTGTTGTTGAGAAAGTTCCTCAGGGAGAATATACTTTGTGTCCCCATGTGAAACAAAAATATGAACCAGCCAGGTTCCTTTCATCCAAAGATGATCCAAAACCTTAAGTATTAAGCATCATAGAGCAAAATTTAAAAAAGGTTGCTTTATCCTTACTTACAATGGGTTTTCATTCCTTGTCTCAATTTTATGTGGAAATGAGGGAAGACAGTGCCAAATATATTTAGTTTTCAAATAAACCGATAGAGCAGAGCTTTGCTTAGGACATGATTAAAGAGGGTATGTCATCCAAACTGAGTGTGTGTGTTAGCAGAGATGACAAACTGTTACTTTGGACTTCAGGCAGAGTTATTGATGCCAGGCTGAGCAGGTGTATTGATGAGGAATGTTCCCTCTCAATAAATATGTAAATGTGTACGTAGTTGAAGAAGATGGGCAGAGCCAGTCTCTCAGCTAATGGATGGTTGATTTTTACAGGTAGCAGTTCCAACTCAAGCATAACATTTTCCTTTTGTCCAGAGTGCTAGAGGGCTCGCATGCTCTGACCTTTACCTGATCTGACTTCATGACTGTGCATCTCCCACTGGAGTTAGTGGGAAGAAACAGTGTTGATGGCCTCTGTCAGTGTTTTTTCACTGTAGAGACAGCCAAGATAGCTGTAATTAAGATAGAGTAGCAGCAGTAGTCTAGCTGTGGTCATAAAGAAACCCCATGGCTTTGTGGGAATAGTGTTTCCACCAGGCTGTCTTGCTGGTTTAGAAATTAGCTTTAAGGCTTTGCTCCAGCAGTACTTCCCCTGCCATGATCCAGAGATGCTCCTTGAGACATAGACTGTGGTCCATGAGATGACTGGAATTGCTTTATTGTCTTCCCGTAAAAGTTCATTTCTTTTCAAAGCAGTGATAAAAAATAAAAAGGGATGAATGAACCCTCATGTTTTCCTCTCATTTTTTCTTAGTTATAAAGGAACAATTGCAGCAATGCACTGAGTTTTGGTGGCACAAATGGGCAGTGATTTCTCAGGTTAAAGGAGGCTGAGAAACTGTTCAACTCCATGCTGTTCTGTTGCAAATTGCTTGTATCATACATCCCCCCAGAAGGAAAATGTATTTTGAAGCATAGCTGTGAGAGAGGAAGAATGACTGCATAGTGGAAAATACCTCTTTGCACAGTTTATAACATGGAAAGGCACTACTTGAAAAACTTTTCAGAGGTTCTATTTTTGTGTTAAGGACCATACAAATATAAATGCAGAGTGGCAGGTTAGAGCAGGAACAGCAACACTTTGTGAGCCATTTCTGGCTGTCCTTAGTTCTCTTATCATTCTCCACTGAGCTGTCACCTCCTGCGGCATTGAACTATCATTTTGGGAACTTCTGATTTGGTGGAAGGGCAGCCATTCCTTTCAAGGAGAGTAGGATTTATGCCAGTAGTTCAGAGAGGACCACAGAAAATTGCTGCTTACCTCAATTTCATTTGCTTCCAGCGCTTTTCCCCCTAGCTATTTTTTAATGGGGTGTGTGATTAGTGGGGAAGCAAAGTTGACTTACATTTACAGATTGCATCATCTCTGCTGAATACCAAGGCTCTGGCACTGCTCTCAGTAAAACAGCAGGCTTTTCTGAATGGCTTGCATTTCTCCTGCCATTAATTCTCCTTTAGCTTCTTCCGCTTGTCTGTTTCCCCTTGCTCATCTACTAAACTAAACTAACCTTATTTACCTCCCTCAGGTCTTCTTTAGATTTTTTCCTGCAGTTAGTCATCTGTGTCAAGAGAAATTTGAAGCAGTTTTACAGTATTGCTAGAGCAAAGGTTGCTCACATGAAAAATAAAGGTCTAGCTTCCAGATTCATCAACAGAATTATGGAAATTTGCCTGTTGAGGAGGTTACTTGCAAAGCTTTTGGCTGTATTGCTCTCTCTTTGCACCTTCTCTCTTGGCTGCAACCTGAATATGCTTTCTGGTGCTGTATCATGTGGGTTATTGCTGCTAATTGCAAAATATGTCACACATTAAATCCAGAACACAGTGATATTTGGGCACACTTCTGGAGATCCTGAAAAAGTATCAGCAGTCTAAGCAGCTTAGTGCTTTTTATTTTAAAACAGTAAATGGAATTTCTATTTGTTGTTTATCCATTACAAAATTTTAAAGGCAGAGAGCTTTTCCTCTAAATGTAAAGTAATCAGCACTTTGAGACTGAAATATAAGATTTTCTGTGGTGGATTAGGCTATTTTGTCATTGTCTTTAGTATCCTGATACTGTCTGTGACAAGTAGCAGAAAGGTAAAGTAGAAAAGAAGGAACATGACTTCACAGAATCACAGAATCACAGAATCACCAGGTTGGAAGAGACCTTCAAGATCATTGAGTCCAACCTCTGTCCCAACACCTCAACTAAACTAAACCATGGCACTGAGTGCCACATCCAATCTCTTTTTAAACACGTCCAGGGATGGTGATTCCACCACCTCCCCAGGTAGACCATTCCAATATTTTATCACTCTTTCTGTAAAAAACTTTCTTTTAGACTAACTTGTTAAAGTAATTTTATGGTAAACTGCACAAAGAGCTTGGGGCTTCCAGGTATTATCAGCTTTTAAGGATAATGTGATTTATTTTTCATTCCTGAAATTCAAATGTATAAAAGCTTTCCCCTTCATCCCCATCCATGCCATTAATAATACTCCCTGTCTGGAGTTACTGTTCTTACATTATTGCCTACATCTTTAGGTGGAGGTTATGAGGAAGTAAAACCCAGAAATGGTGCTACGCTTAATGACTTGTGCTTACATTTAGCACACAACTAAGCTACTCGCTGTACAGCTGGTAAGAAAGCTCAGTCCAAATCAGAGTACTTGAGATTGTACACAGCACCTGGTAACTGCCATGTATCCTTTATGATGTTAAAATTAGGGTAGTGCAGCTCATATTTTATACTCCTGGCTAACAGTCCTTGCCCTTGCTGTGTTAGGCTTTCCATTCTCTCCCTGATGTGCCAGGAGTAGGAAGGAGCTGTTGGAAAGGTCCTGCACAGCCTGATGGCAGTATGGACAATCTGGGCCATGCAAAACCACATGTATGGGTTTTGTCCTCTTCTCTTTTGCCTTCTTTTTTTTCTGCATATTGTCCGAGAGGCGGTTCCGTGGGTTTCCTCTGCACAATCTAGTTTGTTAAAAGTCTGGAACGGGAGGTCGTGAGGAAGCATTTTTTCAAGATGCTGGCCATGACAAAGTCATGGGTAACCAGCAATACTGTGTTCACAGTCTTAGCTGGAGGGGTAGACATGACCATGGATGAATGATGGGAAGGATAAGTGACAGGAAGAGATTCTACAGGGGATGGGATTTCAGCAGAGCATCTACCTCTGCATATAAGCTTCATTTTCCACCTTTTGAGCTCTTTACTGCTTTTACATGCTTAAAGACAGCTGGCCCATGCCTGTAAATTTGCTTGTGGGCTCCTAATCCTGGGAAAGCACTGTTGTTTTTGTAAAATAAAAACAATTTGTTACTATTTGCATCACTTTTTAGTTCCTATGTAAAACTTTTACTGTACTGTGCAAAACTATTCTACCATTTCATAATCAATTAAAGTTGTCAGATTCCATGCCTTAAACTGAGAAACCTATGCTGCATAATTTCAGCACAATAAATCCCATAATATTTTGTGCCATAATATTTTGTGCCAGAGTTCCTCTTACCCTACTTTTACTGCATTCATTCCTCTGTCTTCTGATGTGCAGGATGGAATGTCAGTTTGGAATAAGGAGATAGCACAGAATATATGGAAATTGGAGGAGGTGATGGATCCAAGGGCATGACAGCATCCTATTTCTGTACCTACTGAAAAACGACGTAAGCAAACCAACCCCAAAGTCCTTAGTGTTTGAAAGGAGAACACCAAAATTTGCACAGCTTGGAAAAATGGTATTGTCCTAGTGATGCTCAGGGAGGCAGCATCAAATGTTAGAGGAAATAGGAAGCCCACAGCAGGTTCTGGAGTGGTACCTACTATTCTCTTGCTGAGGTTAATGAGTTAGGGGATAGCAACTCAGATTTCCTGCAGGACGGTTCTACTTATGGCTGCAGCTGGCAATGTCATAGTGCCAAAGATAATAGAAAATATAATATAGAGGATGGTTTGGCACAATAACAAATGGGTGCAAAAGTGGCCCTGAATAAATTGATAAGGAAAAATATTCTAACCATTATGGTGTAAGGTCCTGGAGCAAGTCTCAAGGAGCGGCTTTTAGGAATGGGGGAAGAGGATGTCATTGGTTCTGAGAGGGATGTTGCTGCTATTTGATGGGTACCAGTGGGTATTAACAACTCGGTTTGCAATGGACAGAGCTCTAAGTCAGGGGCTCAATTCCCAAGCGTTCTCTTACGTTCTTATCTGGTTTTTTTTTTGATTCTTACCCCTTCCCAGTCAGGATTAAAAAAAATGATCAAAAATTTCTAATTTTTAACAAGGCAAGAATTGTGCAGCTACCTTAGTCTAAGGCGTCCAATGGTGTAACATCAGAATGCCAAGACACCTTAATCAGCCCATTTTACTGTCTGACCCTGCATCATGATGGTCAATTCTGTTGTTTAATAAATATTGGAACAGCACCATTTCCTTTCTCTCTGCTTCTCCAGCTTTCCTGAAAGGCAGGAAGAACAGGTCTAACTGACCAAAAATATGGCTTGTGTCTGACATTAATTGTGATAAAATGTGACATTCTGAACTGCCTTTCAGATCTTGTAGAAATGCAAAATGATCTGGTTCTGGCCATTCTGGAGACTCAAGTAAATATTCCTATACCTAAGATGGGATGTTAACAGCTTCTGTAAAAATTCAGGTGGAAAACCCTTCAGTTTTGGCCATAATTTCGTATCATCTTGACTTTCTGAAATACTTATTTTTCAGTTGTAGAACTAAAACATGCCTGTATTCTGTGTCTCTTCTCAGAAAACTAGAAGTCCCAATCATTTAAATCAACTTTGTTTAAGTCAGGGAGATTTAGTGGCCTCCAGTATGGCCTTCAAATGCTGTACTTTCAAATAAAGAGCAAGACTTCTACCACCAACTCACTAAAAGTCAGTACTTAACAATAGCTCTTTTTCGGAACCCCAATGAAAGATGCCTACTGTGTCTAAAAAATGGGTTATTTTAGCTCTAAATTGCCACTTGCCTCCTACTCAGTATTCTGACACTTGGGACTATTTCTGCTTCATCCTTGAAAGCTTTCCCAGTACATATTATCAAGCTGAAGCTCATAAGCAAAGTCCTGTCCTTGTGTGACTTTTTACTTTCATTTAAATAAATTTTTAAAAAGCCAAACAAAAAAACCCCCATAAAATTTGTTCCTCTTTCCTGATGAGGATCTATGTATCTAGCTCCTCAATGAGTCATCAGATTTCTCAGCTGATAATTTATCTTATAGATTTTTCTATCCCCACTTTTTTAATGCATGAAGTATAAGTGATCTATGTGGGAAGATTAAATCTTTTCTTTTCAGTTTATGCCATTTTATAATATAAGCCAGGTCATCTTAATACCAATTACTTTATAAAGTCAAACTGCTTTAATGCATGTACTTCTGTCAGCATTATGGGAAATCAGTTTGTTGTTCAGGCAACATGTCATATAATATCTTTTTTTAAATCTCTAGCTTTCTGCCCTTACCCAGACTTTTCTCATCCAGTTTAAAACTTGATTTTACCTTTCATCCCTTTGTGACTTCCCAGGCAGAGTTTGCAGAGCTCTAGTCATGTCAACTCTTTAGGTCTGGTGCCTCAAGCCAAAAAAAATCTCAGTGCTTCCCATATAAGAACAGAGATGGGAGAGTTGTACACATCAGAGCAAAATCCCATTTTATTTGTTGTCTGTGATGCCTATTTGTTTTCAAAGGTCCTTGTAGCTGACTACACTGCTATCAGGATTAAAGCCCTTACTGTGACTGAATTCAGAGAAGCTTAAATATATTTGAAGAATTTAATTTACAGTCATATTACAGAAGAAACTTAAAAACTAATGTTTTTTTGGAAGAGCTGTTTAGTTTGCTCTTAGACAGTGCTGCTATTCTACAGCAGAAAACAGAGAAAGGCTGTCTCAGTTTAACTGAACAGAAAAAGATCTTCCCAAGCATTAAAAAATTTTAAAACCTTACTATTAGAACATTAAGAAAATGTTTTAAAATAGCTACACTGTTATTTTTAATGCTGCCCTCTCAAACTGAGTTAAACAGCCTTGTAAACATTAATATGCAAAGTCTCAGAATGACACAACTGGGGAGAGATGAAGAGGAGTGAACAGTCCTACCCCTGCCCTTATGGAATTAAAGACATCTTCTTAGACTTAGATAAAAATAGATACCATTAGGTAATGTTTGGGAATTTCTTTTTTTTCAGATTGGACTTCCAGTAGATTGGAGGAAAGATAGGGAGCCACCTCTCACTGAAAATCAGTGTGAACTGACACCACCATTCTTTTCAACATCTTCTGAAAAGCCCAGCATGTAATCTTCCCTTCCCCTTCCCCTTCCCCCTCCCCTT
>VZRQ01005687.1:415730-491847 GCA_013397975.1 Machaerirhynchus nigripectus
CTCCAACTTCTTTTGAAGAGACTGATTTGTACAGTCATGGAAGTGCTACATTTTTGTGAGTTGTGTTCTCTTTAGGTGCATGTGTGGATGGACGGATGATCATCTGGGAGGGTGCATAACTTACTTTCTCACAGTTGTTGCATTTCCCTTTCTTAAAACTCTTTGCTTGGGCTGCTCTTATTTACTGTGTGTTTATCATCCAAAGTAAATTTTATACCAATCACTTATATCTAAAATAAATGCTCTGAAGAAATGTGCAGAAGTTTAACATAATTTTTGTCTTGAAGCTTAAATAGCACACCTGAGGAAACCACCCAGGAAGCCTCTGTATTTGACTGAGAGGCTGCAGTTTTTTTCTATCCCCCATGTTCTGTTTCAAGCAGAAAAAGCCTCTGTATAAGCAGACTACAAGAGCCAAGTTCCCTGTAGTAGAAACAGACAACTTCATACATTTTGATAATTCAGGTTTCTTAGCTGACTGCTAATTTCCTCTTCCACACCCCATCTAAATAAAGAATGAAAAGGAAATGAATGAAATCTCGCCCTTATTTGAAGGCCATTGTGAATTTTGCATTTATCTGGGTTTAGATATTTTGCCTTTATCCCATTGCCTTTATCTGGGTTAAGACACTTCTGAAAGTACTTTTAATAATTTATTCTGTTTCTGACGTTGTCAAGAAAGAGAACATAACAGTCCTTATAAATATCCCACAAGACTGGGATATTGTCTGGGAGCAATTGCCCAGAGAGGCAAGTGTTGATGTTCCAACCCAACCAGACGCAGAGTCTGAGAGGGCTTTGTAACCCACATTTACACTGCTTTGCAGCCTGTTTTGATCAATAGCTGTAAAAATAGTAATTTGTCTCTTAAAAATATTAGTTCAGTTGATAAAGTGATATGACTGCTAACAACATGCTCAAAGGTGTGTGGTGCTCTTCTGCTTTCCTCTGCCACAAGATGATGGCATCAAGACCAGTCATGTGATGTGACTTGAGGTTAGGCAGAGTGATCTTTCTCAACAGGGCCACTGCCTTGTTCTTTTCAGATCCTTCTGCTACAGAGTAGTGGGGATTTGGAGGGAAGATCTGAGTAATGCTTAGTCACAAGGTGATGTCCTGGTCGTGCAGCAAAGATGTTTCGCAAGTAGAGAGAGCTGCTGTGGGTGACACATTCTGGAGATCGGGCTCTGAGAATAAAGAACTGAATCCTGTTATAGCCTAAAAAAATCCAGCCAGTGCCTGTAGTTGTTATTTCCCAAGGGCCCTAGCAATTCTTGCATAAAAAATTCTAGCATGGGTGGAAACTATTGTGTTCCTTTTGGAGTCATACTGAAATTTTTTCTTAATTAACAGAAGAATAATATGAGAAGTGTGTTGGTTTCAGGGACCAACTAATTGATTTTCTGGAAGAATAAAGTATACTTTCTGCTTTAACCAATTGAATCCTCACTAGAGAGATAAGAGGCTTGTTGCAGAGAACTGGAATTACAGGGCATGTGATTTGCTGTGCTCATAGTTGTGACCAAAATCAAACCAGAAAAAGGAAGCTGATTCTACTAATATGGCTCTTCTTCTTAAGGAATTGAATGGACCGAGAGTCTGTGTGTTCTTCCCATGTTTCTCTTCATGGCCAGAAGGAGAGTGAGGGATGGAGGCCAGGGAGTTCAGTCAGTAATTCCTTTCGGATAGTGAAACTCATTAAGCTTAAAAAGAATAGGGGAGTTCCAGGCATGACAGTTTCTGACAGTCCCACTTGTGTTTGTCACTTCAAGAACACTTCATGTTGAACTTTCAATAGTAGCTAATTCAGTGCTGAATCAGTCACTAAAGCTTTCGGAGTAGTCGTGCCTTTGGAAAGGAAGAATCTGAGGAGAGACGAACACTGAAAAATGAAATGAAGGAGGAGGAGATTCTCAGTGTCTAGGCCCTGGCAGAATACAGATTTCACTGTGTGTTTCACAGTTTGAAATGAAGCAGACTAAAATGTCTCCTATTCTTGAAAACTCCTTACAGTGAATCCCAACTATGTGCTTAAGACTTACTGTTCTCACTGTGAAATGAAGCACCAGAAATGTAAAAAAAATCTACTTGCAGAGAAGTGTTCTAATTTGTCACTTTCTGCATCCCTACAGCTCCACTCTTGCCATGACATTGACGCAGGAGTCAGTTCTGTCCAGCAGCATCTCACACTATCTGCTTTCATACGACTGGTTCAGCTTCACTTATTTTGACTCCTCTGAATTCCGAGTTCCAAATTTGTATTTGGCTCTGGCTACCCAAGTGCATGTCTAGACATGTGAGTGTGCTGTGGTAATGACGCATTCCTTTCCTTGATGATGATGTAATTTTTCCCTTCAATCCTAGTTTTGGTGAAGAACCTAGTAATAGCAATCATTCAGATGAAGCATCAATAACATCTGCTCACCCTCTCTTTTCCTAGACTTGTTTCTCTTTGAAAGGGCCATCTGTTTCAGAGTCCTTGCACACTTCTGAAATGCCCCTTTTACTTTTTTGTTTCAGACTTTTATTCCTGTCTTTCCATCAAGCTCTGTAAAACTGTACCTTCTTTTGGTTCCAATAACTGTCTATCAGATTTGGATGTTTCCAACATGTCATGTGCTCATGATTCTGTTGTGCTTTAATTTTATTTCAGTGCCTTGCCTTTGCTTAGCCCTTCTTACTCTGCTCCCAGAAACTGTTGAGATAAGTGACCGTAATGATTTTGTCTAACAGTGACACTTGTGAAGTCACTATGCTGACAGATTTCCCTACAGTGAAATATAAACTATATATGCTGTTACATGCAGTGAACTACGGTGTTTTTTGGTTTCTTTCTCCCAGCTCCATTTTAAACTAAACACATCTTTGTCTAATCACTACTACTAAATGAATTAGTGCCATTCCACATGGTGCAGAGGCTTTTTGGAAAAAAAAATATAAAAAAGAATCTCTTCACAAATATTTTCATAACTGCCAAAATGACTGTTGATATTTGCTAGACATATTCCCCTAACATAACCTTGGTTAAGCCAAGATATGATGCTTAAAATATTTGAAAATACTGGGAAGTTTGCTTTTCCTTCTAAAGACTGTGTTAAAAGCTCTTCATTTACCCGTGAATCTTTTGTTAGAGAGAAAATTATATATTATGTTTCACATTTTGCATTGGTTTTGCTCATCAGAGATAAAATTGGCTTCATACCCAAACAGTATGCTTTGAAAATCAGGAGGGGTCACTCTCAGTGTAGCCTGAAATGTGCTTTGTGATCTTTGGCTTGCCACGTGCTAGATAAAACAATAGTATCTTCAGACACCAAGTGCCCAAAGGTTTATTTTGTAAACACTTTTAGGCCCTACAGTGGAAAATGCTGCATGAAGTTTACAGTTAATGATGCCCAACATAAAGAAAAGATACTGCAAATCTACCTCATATTTTTTTCAGCTCTTCTTGTGGCTAATATCCTGGTTACATCCTAGTGCAAAATCCTGTCTGGATTTCTTGAGTTCATTTTAACTAGAATAAATGCCATGAGTTTAGTCACTCAGAGGAAGTATTCACAGTGTTCCTCTTTAGGCAATTCATTCAGATGATTAACTTAGGAGACTGGTTTCCTTAAGCTCCCTCTCTCAGTGGAGTGGGACGTTCCTCCAGATGACAACTGACAGCAGGAGCTTAAGAAATGTGTCAGTAGCTGTATCTGTACTGGTAAAAAGGAGGAGGATAGAAAGGATTGCACCCACATTCTTTTGGCAGATGTTTCTCTGGGTCCAACTAGGTCCCTTTCCATAGCACTGAGCATGTCTTTTCTTCTGGCCAGCATACAGTGGCTAGATGGTCTTAAAATATAAGAATTTTTCCTCCAGTTCAAATTGCCTTAAATACTCTGGTAGGCTGTGCTACAAAATATTATGCATACTGTCCAGACAGTGGTCCCTAGCTGGGACGAATCAGCACTAGATTGCAACTTGGAGAGGTCTAGTAAGCCTGCTTCAGAACAAGCCTGGGAGCAAAACAAAATACATGAAATTAGAAGGAACAGAACAACAGAGTAAAGAGTCAAGAGGTAAAGAGTAAAGAGTAAAGAGGTAAGCACCAGAAGTGGACTTTCTGTGGTGTGGGTGTTTGTTTTTCTGTTTGTTTGTTTGTTTTTCAGGGAAAGGCAACTGAATTAAGTTGTGATCTTTCCACTGTTGCTAAGCAATGCCCCAGTCACCAATATCCCTGGCTCTTTTCTCTGGTTCTTCACTGGAGCACTGAACACCAGACTTCAGCTCTGAAGTACAGTGTTGCCCCATATTAGGTGAAATGATTAATGTGGAAAAATTACAAAATAGGGAGGAAGACAGATGGAAACATTACAGAATTATTTTTATGTAGTTAAACCGAGGTTTTTTTTCCCGACTGGCAGCTCCCCTCTCTCTGGACTCTTGGCTCTGTCTTACCTCTCTTCCCATCTGTCCATGTCCTGATTTCCCTTTGGGTATGCCAAGTTTGAGCCCAAGACTAGGCTAAGACTCGAAACTCTTTAACATTTCCAGGCAGCCATGTGCAGTCATATAGGTGGGAACAGGATCTCTGTGGGTTAACATCTACCTACTGGAAAGTGAATCACCTCCTTTATCCTTCATCTTCCTCATGGCTCTAAAACAGAAGAGGTGCCCTGTTAATGCAATGCCAGAACTTGCATGACACTGCAGTGAAGGCTTTATACCCAGTCGCATGGAGGAAGAAGCATCTGCAAGTAAATAATAACCATTGTGACCATGATTATGATTATAATGACCAATCCTAAGTCCTAAAAATCCTATACCATAGCTTTTGAACTGGAACCATCATGGAGAGTACCCCATTGTGCTAGGCAGAGAATGAAAATGGTCCCTACCTTGGGGAACTTACAATCAAACTACAAGATGGGAGACAACAAGAGGTTGTTGCACATACATAGGGAAAATACATGCTAAAAACAAAGACGTGCTCTTCCCTTTCAGTCAAGTAAAACACTGCCAGTGGAAGGGTGAAGCAGTCCCATGTTATGGTCATTACAGTGTTTTTGAGTTCCTTTAGGTAGCTGTGTTATTTGTACTCTTACAAAGAAGGACTATAGCAGGAACTCTGTTGTCCTTCATAGTGTAACTTTGCAATCAGTAACTGGAGAAGGGAAAAAGTGGGTATGGAAAAGATAATTAGACCTAATCACTTTTGGAAACCCAGGCAGTTTTTTAATAGTGGTTCACTAGCTTCTTGACTCTTCAGTGTTCCAGTCTTCAGCTGTGGTACACTGCTTAAATGACGTCTTTCAGGGAAGTTTTGTCATTATTTTTTTAAAATAGTACTGATTGAATACTTTTTTTAATTGTCAAAAAAAAAGCATGGGCAAAGGATGGCATAAACAGGAATAATTTCAAATGAAAAAAAAGGATGTGCTTATATGGGGACAATAAGAGATAGGCTAATGGATGAAATGGTAATGGTGGTTTAGTCAGGTTCCTCTGAAGGCTCAATCTATTGTGTGTTAGATCCAGCTGCCCATTGCCCAGGGGCCTCTTATAGCTGTTGAGAGTTACTGGGACACAAGAATGCTTCAGCCCATGCCCTACTTACACAGTCTTGCTTTGAAGGCTGCCAGAAATCTGTTGGCAAAAACATTCTTTACCACCAAAAATACCCTTCAAAAGGAGTCTTTTTTTTTTGAAGGAGACAACCTCCCCAGCTGCCTTGTATTGCTATTTTGGTTTCTGGGTACCATTTGCTGAACAACTGTGCATGCTGCTATTCCTGTCACCCTGTTTGTACAGCTTTACCAGGGCCACTAAGAAGGCTGGAGTTCCCTTGGCCAGGCATATGATGTAGGAGCGCCTTCACAGTTCTTCATTCCCTCTCAGGTTTGTGGCTTTTCCAGGTCATTTCCTGCTTGGTTTCAATCTTCTGCTCTAGGCAGGAGGCAGCAGAGGCACTGCTTTGTGACAGATGGCCCTTCTTGAAGTGAGTCCTTCGTAGCTCTGCTGTATTGCAAGCTCTCTGGGATCGGGGAAAGGGACACTGTTTAATACAACAGTGTATCACCATTTACTCTTTTGGATCTTCCTTAAGATCTATGAGTCCTTAGAAAACAAAACAAAGGAGAGAGACATTAGGGAGAATGGAGGATGGTGAAAGGAAAATGAGAAAAGAAGGGAGAGTATTCTTGCACCAGTAGAGCAGTTCTGACCCTCTGTCATTGCTCTCTACAGGTAATGAAACAGTGAGTTGGATCAAAGGGAAGGTACGGTGGTCTTGCCTAGTATGGACACAGCATTTTGCTACCTGTGGGTAAAAAGGTTTTCAGTGGGAAGTTATTAATATATATACTAAAATATACACTGGTTCAATAATTCGATTTTTGACAATAACTCTGGAGCCATCAGAGCATCCTCTTACATCAGTGGACAGGAGCATTATTCTTTCTGAATTTAGTTATAATAATTGTCTTCAACACGTCTTCCCCATGCTCAAATGAAGCTATACTTTACTTTTTTTACTTAGTTCTGGGGAAAAGGGCATTTTCATAATCCAGTAGAAAATGTGTTTGTGAAAAATCAACTGCTTTTTTACACTACAAATTACTTTTGTAGGCATTCAACATTGAACCTCCTTTGTGTAACCCACTCTTGCCTGCCCACACACACAAATACTCCCAGGTTTTTAGTACTTTATGCTCTGTGGCACTCCATTGTCTGTGAGAGTTAACTGGTCTCTTTATTACTTCTTCCATTGTCAGCAGAATGGTGCTGAAATAAGTCTTAAAAAGAATCTTCCTTTTTATTGAATGTTAGGAATAACTTGCTTCAGATGGCAGGTTGAATAGTCAAGAAGTAAAACAAAAAATTAGTAAATGTTCCTCCCCATATAATTTTATTCAAGTCCTTGCATGACTGAATTTAATAATAAAACTCTTACTGACTTCAGCTGGGAGAGGTTTGTACCTGGTCTGGAATGTATTGGAAGAATAAGCCTAGAAACTGTGATGGATGCACTTGACTCCTAAACTAAACTAGTGGTGGTTTGGTTCATTCCCCAAAGGAAATAAAGGCCTGAGACCTAAATGGGCCAACAATTCCTCTTGTTCCAATCTGTGCTCTCAAAACCCACAAAGAGGCAGAACGGCCCAGTGAGCATCAGTGCACATGGGGTTGGAACACCAACCGTGCGATTAACACATGAGTAGAGCGTGGGTTTTCCAAGACTCATTTATCAAGGGGCAAAGAAAGTGGTGGGTACAAAGAGTCTCATGCATACCTTTCCCATGGCATATAATTTTGCTATGAGTCAACCACTTTATACCCGTAACTATGACAGCCTGAGGGAGCCACCTTTAAGCTCTCCCTGCTGAACAACCTGGCTGCATGGCAGTTAGCTCCCCTTGATCTGGGAAGCCTCCCAAGGTCGTTCCCCGAGACCCAGACTGTCGTACTCAGACACAAAAGGACCACGCAGACACTGTTCTGTCAGGATAGGGCCTGGGCCAAAAGAGAGAGCAAGGAAGGGCCAAGGTAGAAGGAAGAAGAAAAAAGGAAGAAGGAGGAAGAAGACCGGCCCGGCTCTTTATTTATTCAGTTATATATCTTTTTAGAGCCAACCATGGATTGGAGGATGGGGTTACCACCTCTCCATGACACTGGTCAGATCAAAAGTCTATCATAATTCTCCGCCTAACAAAAAGAATGATAATAATAGATATTGGTAGGTAAACATGCCTGATGCTTACAGTAAAGTGCCTGGGAAATTCTACTACAGGAATGAAAACATAGAAAGACTGCAAAACTCAGGGCAACACCAGACAACTCTTTGGTAGGTGATGGCAATCATGCATAGCCTCGTACTAAAGTGCACTAAGCTTTTGTATTTGGTAACTTTGATCTTTGTTTTGGTAACTTTGGTTCTGCCTTGGTACTTTTGAATCATTGTTGTATCCTTTATGCAGTACCATAACAGAGTGAACCTCGCCATCAAATGTTGGTAAGTTTCAGTTTTATAGCATAATACTTCAGTAAAACCACTTTTGCTGATATCTTTGTTGCTTCTTCTTTGAGTGGTCTGAATTGCCCATTCACAGCAAACTGGCCTAGTCAGAAAGATCTTGAACCAGGATTCACAAGATAAACACACTCTTAGATTCTTTTCTTCAGAAAAAATCAGGTTTAAGGATCAGAGCTTCATTGTAGTCCTATGTGTTTATCTGTAAGCAAAGGATGTTTTCTAGTATCTTGCTTCAAGAGTTCTTTACAGAGTTGTTATGGATATATATAATAATACATAATCAATATTATGAAATATAATCTGAACTAAATATGGGATACTTTGAAAACCAGTAGTCACTCCAGAGAATACACTTTTTGTGAGTCTTCGCTTTCTATTTAATTGGAGATACCAGAGTGACCATGCTGTTTAGTTGGAGATTGGAAGGACTTGTTTCTAGTCTTCTCTTATATGTTTCCATTATACATTTATTTGTTCTCGAATTAATTTCTGATCAGAATAAATGTTAATGATTTTATAAAATGTTGAAGAACTTTTTATTATGTGCTTTATGCCTTTCCTGACAATAGTGTTTTCATATGGATAAGAAGGGCAATTATGGAACTGGTTTTTATGTTTTGTGATTTTCTTTTGAAAGTCATTTCACTTGAGATGAGCTCTTCGTAGATCAAAACAGATTGCAGGTTGTGCATGGTGCTTTCACAGCAAATCACAGCCAATATTGTGCCCGTCTTTCAGCCTAGAAGGTTTTGTTCAACACCACACTACTTTGTTTTTCCAGAAGGCCTTAACCTGAGAGAAATGTCACAACTAACCTTTATTCATTCTTTCTATTTTCATTCACAGATCCCTTTTCTTGCATGTGCTCTTTGTCCTTGACACCCATTAAATCTCTGAAACCAAGGTGAAAGGTGCTTCTTGCAGCTGAGCAGCACATACCTCAGCCTTGTTTACCCCTATGGCCCCATTTCAAAATTGGCTTTTTTCTGCATTGAAAAATTTTGAACTGCTGTCTTTCTGACAGTTTGAAGTTCTAACCTGAAATATGCTGGGGCAGGCCTTGAATTATGATTTGTTTCTGCATTACAAATTCATTGCTTGTGGATGCTTGTCGTGCTGTAATGCATCTCTACACGGATGACAGGATTCAACTCTTGCCTGTTTTCATTGGCTTCCAGTGGTTGACTGAGCAGTGCTTTTTTTGTTTTCAGGAAGGCACGTGAGATGTTCTGAGCAGAAACAAAACACATTACACTGTAATTCACTGGAGTATTATGTGCCCTTCACACAATTTGCGTGACAGCCACTGCCTTCTCTCAACTGTTGGAATCTTTGCCTCTCTGCCATTCCCTTGTGAATTTCCTACTTTTGTTTACGAAATGCCAAATTTATTTGTCACTGCAAAACATTGTGTATTCTTGCTAACTGGGACATTAATTATTTTTTCTTCCTTCCTCTCAACCTGATCAGGACACAAGTTTGTTCTACAATACGGTCTCCAGTGATAAGTCTCATTCAATTTTAAATGTCTTATATAAAGGGGCTCTGCTTCAGAGACTATTCAATAGTATTTGGGGGCCAGATTGTGACTTAAATTTTGTATATCTATAAATCATGCAACCTACCTGAATCTTGGTTTAAAGCATACAGAATGTAAGGTATTGCATTCAAAGAAGAGGTACAAAAGAAGTGTCAGAAATGTGTCTGTTAGCTTTCTGCTTTGCTGTGTCAACTTAGATCCCAGAGCAAAGGTGGAAGTACAGGGTAGTTGCTGCAGAATAGGCCATGAGTAAAAAAAGTGTGCTGACAAAGACACGAGCATGATTTCTTTTACCTCATGTGGCTTCTCTGATGCTCTTGGTCATTTTTTGTGTTTCCTTTCTATTAAAATTGACAGCTATGGTGATAAGTAGAAGAGGTCTCTATCTATTTATCTGCGGAATATCATCCTCTGAATTCTGCAGAAAATGTTTCCACTTTCTAGCTATACAGTTTCATCAAAACTTGGCCATTTGGTGAGTAATCAAAGGCCTTGCTTGCCTGTCCTAGATTAATCTGGGAATGAAACTCCTACAATATTTTAAGCAGTCATGTTGCAAAATACAGATGGACTTTGTGTAACTGTGAAGTGGAAGTTAGTGCAAATTTTTTCTTTTCCATTAAGATTTTGCCAATATCTGTGGATGGACTGTAAGCTAAGCTCTATTATCATGGTTCCTGGAATGACACATGTTCTCAACTAGACTCTATTTGTGATAGACTAGAGGCCAAAGTTGACTGAACTTTGTAGCTTTCTTGATTGTGACAAGTGAGACTAAAATAAAATACAGGATGAATTATATATAATTTATATATCATAAATTATATATGCTATTGGTCTGAAAGGGGCAATAGTGTGCTCACTGAATCTCATCTGACTGTTCCTTCAACTTCTCCAAATTCCTGTGGACAGGGACTCATAACTTGTGTTCTGCTTGGGGATGCCCTTTGTTGATTTACCTCATTGTAAAACTTCCCTATCTTGTTCTCATAGTTGTTTGCTCAGGTGAAGAAAGAATAGTGTTTGTTTTTCTTTAGCTCTTGAAAACAAGGTTATTCTGCATTTACAGTTTCATTTGCCATATATAGTGTCAGCTTCCCTTCTTTTTAGATATTTAACAAGTTCACAGTCAAATATTTTAGTGTAAATCTATGTTTATGACTATGAATACTTCACACTGGTGAGATTTTAAACAAGCCTGTAGTTAAACTGAATTTCTTCATATGGTCCATTACCTTTTTCCTTCTACTGCAGGTGGTTCTTGTGTATTTAAAGTCTCTTAAAGACTGTTTAGTTATTCGTGTTTCTTTTGCCAGTAAGAACTCCACAGAGCAGCAGATAAATTAATTCTTTCCAGGTGGAATGAGAAGGCAGAGTGGTTATTGCCATTCTGGGTGTGAGTGTAATGAGGTGTCAAAGAAAAAATAGGTTTGTTGGGTTTCTTCTCAAGTTGAATGTATTCAGTTCAAGAATAGCTTAGTCTGGAATGAAACAAAATTGTTGATGAGACTTTCATACAAAATTAAAATTTGACTCACCTAGTAGTTTCTCTATATAAGGTCAACAAGCTTCTTCATATAAAGAAACTGTGTTTGGAACTAATTTGTAAGAAAGAAATAGTGTAGTCGTGTTTTTATTGCTTTGTTCCTTCATCCCACTTAAGCATAACTAAGTCAGTATGGGAACATCTTTCTTCTGTCTTTAAATACAGTTAGTGGATGCTTGTTTATCATCAGCCCAAATTACTGCCAAGAACTTTCTTGAGAAATAAAAGATTTATTTAAAGACACTTTGAAAAATGATCTGTCTATGAGAATTGGAACAGAAAAATTTGATGACATTAAATGGCTGTTCCTGAGCCTGTTTGACTCATGAGAGTCCATTTGACTAAGGAGCACAAGCATTCAACAGAGGCTTTGTTCTTTATAATGAGATTATGAGATGCTTGTTATCACAGCTCTTTTCCATCTGGCTTCCTATCATTAGACAAAGCATGTTGTCTGATTTTTTTTCTTTCTGTCTTAGAGTTTTGCTAAATTCTAAAAAACTACTTGTTGATAGATAATAGAGCCAACCAGCCATCATGGCTAACTCTAAAGACATAATGCAGCATCAACGAGCAGATTATCTTTCATCTTTTGATGCCTTCTTGTCTACAAACTCTTTTTTCCCTTTTCCTAACAACCAACAGGACCAGCAAATGATCATATTGACTTGTTTCTTCTCTATTGTGTACTTGCTTCTTCTCGAGATGATAATAGAACTGCTATTCAGTTCAAAGGAACAGGTTCAGCATCTGTGCAAACAGCAAACAAACCATCTGTGATAATGAAGTCCTGTTGCCTTTGTACGTTAATACCAAAATCCAGAAGAGCTGTATCTGCTCCTCTGGTTTGATTAGTTGGGAAACCATGCTGTGGTCACAGAAAACTGCTGGGATGAAGGCCCTGGCAGCACCTAGAGAAATGTGAACAGCGTGGATGCTACATCACAGCCTTTTTGTATTTGGTGAGATTAATCAGCCCCCAGATGTATAGGAATAGCAGATGGACAAAATGTGGCTGTGTGCTTTGTGCATAGCTCAGGGTAATTCTGCTCTGGCAGATGTTTATCAGCAAAGAGGATGTTCTGTAAGATGTGACTATAAAGTTTTGATCTAGCTCCATAAGTTGTTTTTTATTTTTTTAATAAAAATCTCAATAAAAATATGAAATTTGAAATTTTAATGTCCTGAGATTCCTACACTCCGTTTTATTGGCTATGCCAAATGTTTTGTGCTCGCATGCCCTGATGTTGTCACACCTTCAACATATTGCACCAATGACACAGCTGAGCACTTTTTCATTCTCTTTTTTTTCTATGTAAAATATTAGAAATTAATTCTATATTTGCTTGATCAGTGATAAACTGCTTTCATCCAATGATCTGTGAGTCTGTTGCAATTAAATCTCTACAAAACTCAAATTCCAATCAGTACAGTGACCTAAGTATATGATAATATCTGGAACCAAAGGCAGAGTAAATTTTTCATTTGCACTGTAAAGGCAAGTCTTTCTAGGACCATCTTAAAAAAATACACTGGCAGTAAGGAAAGACAGTTAAAATGAAATTAAGCAAAGGCAATTGATTACTAGAAAGCTATCTGATAAAACTCCTGAGAGGTACAGGTTTAAAGTTCAAAGCCAGTGTAACTTGGATTCTGGCATAGCATTTGGTCCTTCCTCTTACTGACATGATAAGCTGAAAGGAATCTTTTAAAAAAAGTTCACCTTCAAACTTAAGAAGAAAGCTAATAAGATGAAAAACGGTCAGGATTTGTGGGAGACCTCAAACAGCAGCCAATTTTCAGAATATGAAATATATCTCTGGTAATTCCACCAAATCCAGTAAAACTATTGTTGGAGGAAGGTAGGCTTCAGTGCAGGCAAAGAGGACCATTAAAACTGAACATCAAACCTTGATACAAAGTGTATTGAAATCATTACATTCCCTATTTGATTCTTTCTCTCTTTTGATATACAATTCTTCATGCAATTATTCTTTTTTCTTAAAACACAGAATTCCTCACTTACCACAATGTCCCAGTCTTGATAATTATTTTCAAACTACTCTATTCATGTGATCTTGAGCATGTCTGGATCTTTTCAGTCTTGAGATCTGAATCAAAACTGTAGCGAAATTGCACATTTTTTAGGAAAGGCATTTATAGCTCTCTCTATGTCTACAAATGCAGACTTCTTACAGCAGTATCTAATGACTGGGAGATGCGGACACAAACCAAAACTGAGCATCATATCTATTTTAAGGAGTATGAATACATTCAGTAGTAGAACAGCAGCAGATCTTGGCTTTTTAGAAGCATTTCAATTTTTTGTCCAGATGCTATGAAACACTTTTTTTTTAAAGCCTGGATAAAGATACCAACTGACTGCTGATCCTTGAGTATAATGAATGTTCTACATACGTGTTTCCTTGATTCAAATGGAAAAGAACAACGTAGGATAGTGAAAGCAAGCACATTTATATGGTATTGGTAAGTAAATGTGAGGTTCCTGCAAATAACTATTCACTTTATGTAAGATTCCTCCCTTTCAGGGTCAGGATTCAGGAGCTTCCCCTCTACTAAAAGCAGAATTAATACTGCAATGTGAAGTCATGAATAAGTGGGAATACATGTACAACTTTTTTTGTACCTGCATTGTTATTCCCAGGCCATCGAGCACTGGCATAGATAATGGCAAGAATATGTTCTTCAGATAAAATGTCAGTTCAGAAAAATACTGATGATTAGGAACGGCTGTGTGACATCCTGGTAGTGGAGGTGGCCTGGTTCCGCTTCCTCACTGAGCACATTTTCTCTGTATCTGATAGATTCATCCTGCATCAGGAAAATAAGGGAGCGGGTGAGATGAGATGTGAATTGTCAAAATCACTATTCCACCATGTAGAAGTTCAGGGCAACAGAAAAAAGTTAACTTTTCTTTGAAGGAGGACAGGACTTTGTCTAGAAGATCTTGCAATTATATGGTGTCCCATGCTGCGCTGCTTCTGCTGTCTTCAACCTCATTTCTTCATTTGTGTTTTATGTGACCTTGATTCTGTTTCCTTAATTGTGTTGCTGAAGATCTGTTCAGACTACAGTTCCTGTTCTCCCATCTTTACTCCACCAGCCACAAGTCATTTGCCCATCTTGCTTTGTTGCCAGGCTCTTTCCTTTCCCTGCTGGCATTTGAACTTAATAAGCAGCTTCCCAGATCTGACCATCACGTGCTTTAGTACAGCATTTTCATCAGACTGTAGATTGTCTTTATCACCTCTGAGAGAAAGGACTGTTAACGTGCTGGTGTGCCTGTTCCACGTTTCTAGGCAGAGTAATTGTCACTTAATAGAACCTAAATAACACAATAATACACCATTCAAGATTTTAGCAGTGCAGGAGATCATGGATAAACAAGGTCCTGTCACCACTGTGTGTTACATTCTGTTCTTGCTATTAAACCAGCCTGTAAATTAGCAATCCATTAAAAAATTGGATCAATAGCAAACCTTTTGTTACTGGTAGAGAAACAATTCAGGGATATTTTACCATTCCAGTGCTTAGTGCTTTCTCCTCATAGTCTGATGGAAATGATTAAAACAAAACACCTGATAATGAGGTGGCTGTTGAACAGTAAACTTCTGGGGGTTTTATTATAGTTTTTATTCTATCGTTTTGAACAGCAGTAGGATCTGGAGTGTGGAAAGGGGCACTGTTAGAAAAGTTTGTTTCTATAACAACACAGTGTAAAAATTGAGTTCCCTTAGCATCTTTCTTGAAGTGAAAAAATACCAGAGTTTATTTCAGATGAAAGGTGTTGGATAGCACTAGCAGTGTGTGAGACGGCAAGTAGTGACAGATGGAGTTTAAAGCAATGCTCGTGTCTGTGCAATACTGCTCTAGGGTGATAAAGCTGTTTCCCTAAGGTTTTTTAAAGCCGCATATATGTGTGCTTACCTGAAATCATGCTGCTGACTCTGCTTTCTAACCCCTCCTACTGATGTTAACTTTTTAGGAAGGAATCACATTAGGGTATGGTACCTGAGTAAAGTCAATTCACCGCCACCGTAAGATTGAACATTATTGTGAAAACGTATCCTATAAGTCTTCCTAGTGTCAAAGGAAGACGGAAACAGAATGATTGTAGGGGCTGCCTGGGTGAATGTCTTTGAGTCAGCTAAAATCCGTGAACCTGGTAGTTCTTCTTCATCCTGTTACCTGCAGGACTCCCAGGACTATTCAGCCAGAGCCGGGATTAGTCCTATTCCACCTGATATTACTGTGACAGAACTCATAAGGTTTATGAAGGTTCACAGTATTGCTGATTTGATGTTACCTTTACTGCAGTCACCTCCTCTTGCACACATACTGGCATGTGGGTGTCTAACTTTCATTGAAATGTTCACAAAAGACTAATTTAGAGAAGCCGTTTCCTGGCTGCTGAAAAGCTGTGGCTTGGTGACTAAGTTAGGCTTTGTTTTTAAGCTGTTTTTTAATTAGTTACTCAAATTCATGAGTGATATTTTAGGTGATACACTCAAAGATTGCATTTCCAAACCAGAGAATCCAATATATTAACTTCCTGTCATTGCTCCCATTACATTTGAATTAGTTTATTCTGATTTCAGCTGCCAAACTTTTTTAAACTGTCAAAAATGCAAAATTAGAATATTCTAACTGTGATTGCTACCTATGGATATATCTATTCTCTTTCAGGTCTCATCCAGTACCTCTTTTTAGGTTATAAGGTATAATTCTTGTGGGTTTACATGTTATGCATAAGGCTGTGTAATTGTCGCTCTTGTAGCTAGTCTCTGGGAATCAAACCAGCTGTTCTAACTGGTTTGTGGCTTACACAGTTTGGATTCACTGGCCAGCATAGAACAGATAACCTTAAAACCAAGTTATGCTGAAAAGGGAGCCTGTCATGGCTCAGAGGAGAGCAGCAGGCAGTGGTGGGTCAGTGCTGGCATGACATGTGCAGTGCTGGGGCTTATGCTGTCCAGCTCAGCAGCCTGACTAGGTGAGTTGGGTCTGTGTTCCTCCTGGAAACCTGGGCAGGAGGGTTGTATGGAGGAGGTGACCTGAGAAGGAAAAACTGATGTCCTTGGTGGCTTTGCTCCAACATGCAGTAGGATTGTGGCCAGGAAACCTCTCCAAGCCTTGTGAGAGAAAAGGATTCCTTGGCTGACAAAGAGTCAGAACCATCTCTGGGAGGAGCAGGTACTGTCTGGTCTCTCTCTCATCTGCCTCTTCCCTTCTTTGTGGTAATGGGTGTGCATTTTATTTGGGCAGTGAGGAAAAGAGATGTGCAATAGGTAGAAGCTTTGTTCTTTACTGTTGATAAACTGAACTCCATTCTACCATCTGAAAACCCATTAAAATTATCTGCTCCATCACAAAAGTGTTTATTTGTTTTCTGGAAAGGGAGCTCTCAAGGTTAGCTTTGCTTATTTAGGCACCATGTTCAGAGAGAGAGAATTATGCTGGAGAGACCATGTGTATCCATGTGCAGAGAGACATCCTTGTGGGGAGGACATGGTGTGCATGCCCTCAGGAGGAAATGCTCTTCCAACCCCCACTCCTTCTCATGAGGGAATGCAGGCAGCAATACCTTGCTGGGCTGAATGCAAGGCCCAGGTCACACAGAGGAGTCTTTTCCCTTCCACCGTGGGGAAAAGAAGAAAGGCCAGGTCTCTGGGAAGCTTTTTCTTTCACAGATGGGATGTACATCCCCTCTTTGCAGTCTGAATTCTAGCTGAATATTAAGATAGGACTGCATACAGTTGGAGCAGTACAGGCTTGCATGCTGACAGATTCAGCTTGTTCTTTCCAGATTGCTAAAGCTTATTTTAAAAGGTCTTATTATTGGAGATCTTCCATTGTGTATCTAAAGCCACTGATAACTTGCTGTCAATGAAATGAAAACAAGTTGCTGTTACTTTTCAATTTAAGGGGGACCTCTCAATAAAAATATGTTTACCAACAGTTACACATACGGAAGTGTTTTAAAAATATTTTAAGTGCACCGCAATTACCTAAAGGTGTGAAATGAAGCTGCCTGTGCTCACTGCGTCACAAGCACGGCCTGAAATTCAGTGACTATCGGGGTTGCTGGGCTGTTTTTCCGTATATATGGCCAATAAAATTAGAAGCCTTATCTCTAGGCAAACTCATTTATATTTTCTTAGGTTTAGATGATTCTTTCAGCTAGGAAAGCTATAGTATGAGTTTCTTAAGCAAATACTTATCTCTTTATAGTTGCACTGAAACACTGATATATGAAACACTGATATACTGTGCCATGCTTTTAAACACTTACTTTATACCACGTACCAGGGTGTAATGCAGGAAATATTTGAAGACAGCTGTAGATTTCTGAGAAAAGCCTTTACTTTTAGCTCAGAAAAATATCGTGGTTTATGCAGTCAAATTATAACAAAATAGATTCTGGTTTTGGTGGAAAATGTATTCACATTAGGACATGTGAGTCTATAATTGTAAAAGTAATCCTCCTGTGGTTCATGAAGCTAAAATACTCGTGGGTGCAAAACTACTACAGTTTTATGCAGAAATAGAAATGCTGAAGCACATGTACTTCACTGCACGTGAATCTTGGGTTCACATCAGAAAAGCTGGTTAACTGTTCCTTGTAACACGTGTCTGTTGTGGTGGTGCTGTTCTGAATCTTTACAGCACTTAGAAATGGCTTAGGTGACTCACTTGCAGAAAATAAAAAAAGGGACTTGAAGCATTTCTAATAATGGAAAGAGTGACAAGAGAAAATTATTCTTTCCAAATCTGTTTCATTAAAAAGTTCTAAAACATTTTTTTTTAATGTACTGGAGCACAATAATTGTAACAGAGGGTTCCCCTGCTTCATAAATGTGACATTCAGTACCTAAATTAGATAAATGTATCAAAAGACAACTCAAATAATATAGAGGGACGTATTATCAGTGGTGTTATAGCTGTGGGCTCTACTGCTCACATCAGTCCTCTCACTTCAGTTGAAATTGAAATCTGTGTACACTGAACATTTTCCAGTGAATTTGAACAATAATTTAAACACAAGGTAGAAGGAAAATGCTTTGCATTCATGATATTTCAGGCATGCTGCAAGCTAGAAGTATCTGTTCCATAAACAGGATCAGACATACACTAAGAGACCTGTATCTTGTAATGTTTCACATGACCTGCAGGTACATATTATCTTATATTTCCTAGAAAAGCAGTAATCATGGGAAGTTTCTTCCTTGCTGCTACTGATGACATCAGCATGGCTTCAGGTTCCTTCTGCCTTGCTGCCAACTTGTTGCATGCATATTTTTGTACATCTTCCTCCTCTTCTTGAGACCACTTGGACAGCTGAAATACCGTGCAAGGGACCCACTAACATTTGCCAGTAGCTCTGTTCCAGCTGGCATTGACACTGTCAAATGACTTTGGCAAGGTGAGTGAAATATTAACATAGAATCATAGAATTGCTGTGGTTCGAAAAGACCCTGAAGGTGATTGAGTCCAACCATTAAGATGTCCAACCAACATCCCTGAGGACTGGTTTTCAGATAGTCCGCCATGTCATAGGTGAAATAGTGATCTGCTATATGGATATGCTATATGGAAATGCTTCTTTTTAAAGGAATTCAGAGCTTGCTCTTCCTTTATTTCCTCTCAGTGAACTCATTGCAGGTGAAGCCAGAAATTTATTAGTATATCAGCCAGAGACCTGTGCTTAGAAAGTACTGGTTGGAATTGAGAAAAAGGCATTCTGACACTTATTTTAGTCAATTTCTATTGTATTTCTTGTAGGAAATGATAATAAGTTCTCCAAGAATGTGAGGTCAGTTTGCCCTGCTGCTCCTCCCCTGTACTCAAGGTCTCTTTTATTATTTGTGTTGCCACACTGTGTCTCTAGACCCCAGCTGTGATCAAGTTCTCATTGTAGGAGGGACCATAGAAATGGATTGTATGTCACAGTCCTTGCCACAATGACAGCACAGTTTAGCAGGGGAGGACAAAAAGGGGTAGCTAAGGGAACAGAGACATGCTGAGACTTGTGTAAAGTCACCCAGTGAGCAGCAGGAAGGAGCAGCCATAGGACTGTAGATTCCAAGTCCCAATTGCACTGCAAAACTACTGACAGATGTTTCTTTTTAAAGGAAGACTGTCATCAGAAAAAGAAAACCTTATTTTTGAAAATTTTCTTGCTAAAGGAGCTTCAGAAATGGCAGACAGAAAAGTAACTGAGAAATCCTAAATGGATCATTTGAAGAAGAATTAGGTCTAAATCTCCTTGAAAAAGATTTAAATAAGACTTGGACTGCTTTTAGTGACATTTTCCTAGTTACCAGAAGGTTCAGTAGAAGTTTCCTGTTTCCTTACATTTAGATAACTTGACAAACCCAGCTCTACACTGATAGTCGGGTCATAAAAATGGTACAGAAAAAAATTGCACTCACAGTGACTTCTTTTAAACAATATTCTATGAGTTTTTTCATTGGAAACTATTTTCAGATGGGCTGGGAAATGGAATTACATCAAAGAGAATCTGACCCCATATAGTAAATTTGAGTCTGTTTAGTTAATATGAGAATTTATTAGCAGATAGATAAATCAGAAGTAGAAAGAAACACAAGAAGCAGTCTTTGAAAAAACTTATAGGTATATGCTACAAGTCCACAGTTTAAAATGATGTTAAATAGACAAGAAAGTAGAAGGAACAGATGGAGTGATGAGAACAGTGAAGTGGTGAACAATGTGAGTGATGCTCAAGTAAGTCTTTATTGCTTTTATTGATGTTGGTATTCATACCAAAGTCTGGTAGGAATATATGTCCAAATATCTATATACTTTCCCAGTCATATACTTTTTTTCCTTAACTAGGTCTTCCAGAACAGCTGGGAAATCTGCTCCAAGAAACAGTTTAAGTCCTGCTCATTATCTTCAAAAAGGGTATTTCACTCATTTGCAGGTAGTGTCTTTTTGAGATATCCTGGTACAGACAGAGGGGTTTGTTTTATAACACTAAATTCTAGAGAAATTCTGTGGGATTTGAGTGAATCCATTATTCCTTACACTTTAAACATGAAATTTAACATTATCTAAGATACGATATGTAACAAATTGTACATAATTTCTGTTGAAAAAAAAAGACTCTTGTAGACTCAGAATGTTCACTGAAGTGTGTTGATTGCCTTGGTAATTTCAACTAAAATTAAAATGCCTTACATGCTGCATTTTTTGAATTATACTTGTATTTTTTATCAATACAAATACAAGAAAAATTAATAGAAAATTTCCAGTCAGGAATTATGAGTTCCAAACTTGTATTCCACTGGCTGCTGTTCCACCTGTTAATAAGTAAACCAAGCAGCAGTTGCCACATCACTGAGAATGACTCATTTCTGTAATGAATACCAATTAGGATATCAACATATTCAATGTTCTTATTCAATATTAATGTTCTCTTTCAATATTGCTATGTTATTGCAAACTCATTTAAAGAGTTGTGTGGTGAAAACATTTTTTTTAAGAACAGAGAAAACAAAATCACAAAAATATTTCTACCTCTCGAAAAAATGGTTCAATTTCCTTGAAATTAAATGGGCTGATTACAAATTTACATCTTCCTAGTACGATGTTAACATTTTGATTTAATTTTTCTTATTCAGAATGCAAGAAAAAAACCCCACCCAAAAATATCTCCAACATAATTTTCCACCATATGGCAGTGCTGGCTTCTGAGCAGTTCTTGTGCTAGGCATTTTACTGTCTCTTCTATTCTGCCCTGAAGATATAACAGTTCAGCAGAAACCTGCTTCCATTTGCTCCTCTAGTTTTAGTTTGGACAAACAAGACAGGCAGGTAGCACTGGTGAGGGACAACAGTCTTGCTATACAAAGGCAGGGGAATATTTGATGTGAGGATTTTTTTGCTTGTCCAATTAGAGTCCTTATTAACATGTAGAACTGTTGAAGAGAATAAGCTAGGATAATGCACCAGCTACACGGCTCATTTATCAAGGTGCACATTTTATAGTTGTAGTGGTCCTCCTGACTGCTGGTGAGCCGGAAATGAAATTCTCATGATGACAATAAAATGCTCTACACCTGCTAGGCTTTGTCTGTGCTAGATGGGTTTTGCAAAAAGTGAGTCATGAGGTCATCAGCCTCATCACAGCTCTGCTTGGGACAAGATCTAGTTCTAGGATGCATGTAGTTACATACCTGGCAGCAATGTCTTTTTGTTTTGGGTGCTGGGTCAGACCTTTCCTTTTCCTCTTTTAAGTTTGGTCATTGGAGAGGAAGGGTGTGGTCGTTCCAAGATTTGAATTTTGAATATTTTCCCCTTTTCTGACCAACCTCTCCTTTGAACATATTGATTGTAGTAATTTTGTTTGATTGCAAACTTAGAGAGAGAAAAAAACAGAGAAAGTAACATCATCTCCATAGTGGAACTGTTCAAATCCTGTGTGTGATGCCATGCACGGAGACAAGGAGCCCAAGCCTTCAATTAATGAGTAGGACAGGCTTGTCTTTAGACAGCAGCACTACCCCCTAATGTACCACCTAGCTGTCTGCTCTGCTTTGCCACCTTGTTCCCAGAGGTCCCTGGTGAGATGATTGAGCTGCTCATTAATCATTTGCAAAATTGCTTGAGATATTAAGGTAAAAGGAGACATTTTGGTGTCTGGTAGCCTACTGGGCTGTAACTCTTGTGCATTCAGTAATGTAGAAAGTGCCTGAGCTACTGGACTCCTGAGAGCAGCAATGCAACCAGGATCTGACTTGCAGAAGAGCTGTTTCCTAGAGTCAGACTTTTCAAGGCGAAAAGAAATTAATACTTCTGTATAAAAGGATTCGCCCCCATGAAGACTTCTAGAAAGTATAGAGAGTTGGGTTTTATACCCTACAAATGCTTTTGAGGAGAGTGAGCCATTGCAGGGTCACTTACAAAGTAAGTGGTAGCAAACAGGAGATCTGTACTTCATGAAGACTTTCTGATGTACTGTGTGTTATGACCTGCCCCCACGAAGGTGAGAGTAACCCAGGTTCTTGGTAATGGATCCTTTGGGGCAGATTAGAGTGAAACAACACCTAATGATTGGTGTTTGTAAACATACATATATATATACACACATATATACATGTATATTTTTACATATGTAAAAATATGTATACATACATATATATGTATATACATAAATATACATATATATATGTATATTTACAAATACAAATCATATATATATGTATATTTGTGTTGGGTTTATTTTAGCACAATTTGGTTGCAATGCAAAGCAGGTATGTACCCATTTTTCTTATTATTATCTATAGTATATATCAATATGAAAGAATAAAAGTATTGCTTGAGAAAGTGCGTAAGGAAAAAAAAGAAAGAGAAAGAAAGGATAAGAGTAGAAAAATACGTAATCACCACCCATGGATCTGCGATGAGACTTGATTGTTGCTGCTAGTTGGAGTGATGGTCTTGATCTGTCTTGATCCATCAGGGGTCAGGGAAGAAGCCCTCAAAATACAGTCTGATGGGTTAAAATACACTCAGGCTGGGTGGGAACACCCAGGTACCTCCCCTGTGTGTTGGGGTAAGTTTTACACTGTCTCGTGCAACAGACCTTGGATGTGCTGCAACACCTTTGGATCACGTGCAGTCCTCTGGTGGAAGGCTTCAGGAATGGACCCGGGGGTGCTTCAGGGGTCCCTGATGGTTTATGACATCTCCTCAGCTGCCTCTCACATCAGCTCAGTTGAGCCAGTAATGCCCCATCAGACCTTGCCTGCAGGCAGAGGGGAGTTTCACAACTGAGTCATGTCTCTCACACCATGGAACTCTTGGATCATTCCAAGCATTGTGCTGGTTTCCTAGCACATAAAAGTAAATATGGTTCAACTTCACAGTGACTTCCTGTAGCTTCTACAGATCTCAAAATAAATATTATATTCACATTGCACACAATGCTGACATATTCATTCAATGAGCACTTACTGCAGATGAGAGTTATGCACAGTTAAAGTGTGTATAAACCTCTTAAAGTGATGAAGGGTACTCAAACCTCTCTGATGGCAAACCTGTCATCCATGGTATTGCTTCAGGAGGAACCCCTGCAGAGAACCAGAAGGAATGGGGGGTTGTGTGTTGGATAAGATGTGCATACAGAGTATTCCCTGTGATACACAGGGAATGCAGAATATTGTGGCACTGTGAACTGCATGAAGGCCATTTATAATGAAGAACAATAGAATAATGGAATCCATTAGGGTGGGAAAAGACTTCCAAGTTCATAATCTCCAACCATTAACCCCTCACCATCGTGTTGACTGTAGTGTAGAACTGTGAGCCCAGGACTCCTGTGAGTAAAGTCAGGACAATTACCCCAGCAAGGCCCTGCTTGCCACACAGTGAGACAAAGAAGGGAGAAAGGGCCTCCAAATCCAAACAGAGATGGGGAAAAGAGCTCTCTATGCTCCCAAATACAAGATTTTTGGGCGACAAAGAAACTAGATTCCCTCTGATGAGGAGGTATATCTTCAAAACAGCTCACAGTTATGCATAGACCTAATGTTTGTCTCACACAAACAGAGAACTTACAGGCCAGGAATATTTATTTATACTTATAAAAAACTGCATAAATCCATAGTGAAAGGAAGTTTTCTTCAGGGAAATTCAAGTGATTTGTGAAAAAATATTGCCTAAGGCTGTACTGTAAACAAATACGGATTTCACATAGGTAATATGGGTGATATATTGATAAACTCAAAATGTGCAAATGTAAAGAAGGACATAAAAAATGTCTGTTTAAATTTAATCAAACATTAATTAAAGAATCCTGTGAGGTAAGTGATGTTCCATTACATTTTTTTTCCCTAAAGGAAGGAGAAAGGACTGGCTTTATAGTCAGGTAAAGCAGATGCTCCCCCCCCATACAGAGGCTTGATGTGTCAAAAAAAAAAAAGCTGAGGTTTCTTAGCAATTTTTGCCTAAGTTATACTTGTCTGTGCAAGTGTACAAGTAGTGCTCTGCTGAATCTAGCAGCAGAGATGGATCCAAAAAAACCAAGTCAGGTTATGCTTTTGAAGACCCTAAGCTTCCTTGTGATGCAGAACTGGAGTTTGAATTGATCAGTATTTCTACAGAGAAGTGCTCCAGGAACTTAAAGGGTGGTGAACTTCTTTTATCCTTTAGCTAATAGTCCCTAGGAAGGCCATCACAGAGAAGAGATCATTGAATTGCTGGTTGTTTCATTTGACAAGGATAAACTATTAGGGAATCTACATTTTTACTTGAGATGTAATTCAATTTTATGTTCAATCTCTAATTCAATCTAATTTCCTTCATAATAAGGATACTGTGATTAATGAAATATAAATGGTCAAATGAAAAGGCAGTTATGTTCTTCCTTTGTTCAAGGTTGATATATGACCAGGAATACTACCAATCTGGCTGGACAGTTATAGCACAAAAATCACAAAATCGATTACTTCAGAAATGCAGTTTTGCATTCAGGCTGAGATGTGACCTGTTTTGATTTAGTTGAACTGCCGAAGCTTGGATCTGAAGTTGTGTGCAGCATAATTCAGCTATCTGATATCTCCCCAAGTGTGTGATTAAGCTATCTGACCTTCCTGTGCTGTTCTTTCTTTTTCTACTCCTGGTTAGATTAGGTTCTGTCCTAAAATCCATTCTCTCATTCCTGCTTTTGATTTCCAGTTTAGTATAATAATAATAAACTATTTATTTCATTGCTTTGCACTCTGTTACTGAAAATAATCCTTGAGATGCGTTGCTTCAAATAAAATCAGTCAAAGCCACTGTTCCACCTCCTTCACTCACAGGAGCACTAAATCTGGTGTGAACCTTGTGTTAACAACTCCTCCAGGACTTAATCCTTACACTTGAGTCTTGGTTCATGCTCCTCAGTCTTTGGTTTCATCTAGTTTAACAAGTGGATTTTTGTTTTTGTTTTTAAATATTCCCATTTGCAAAGTGAATTTTCTTCTGGTGAAATGTGGGATTTCATCCCCGTGTCTGTGGTCCTGTACACGTGCTGCTGTTTCAGCTGCAGGCATTGCTCAGCCCAGGTCTGTGAGAGGTGGCCTGCTCAAAGCATCTGCTGATGTCAGCGGTCGATCAAACAGCTGGTGTTGCTTGAAGCAGAATTTAATTCACCTTCTAGGATGACAAGAATTCTTACCTGCCATGCAAACAGATAAGGATTTACTGTTAGTACATTCTAGATACCACAGCTCTTTAGCTTTCAATTTTTTAATCAAGTAGAATTTTTTATCACAATTAGCTAGCTGTGAGCATGCAGTAGCAAAACTGTATCTAAAATGCAGATGATCTTTCAGGCTCCCTATGTATTTTACTAATGCATGAAAAAAGAATTAATTCTGTGTGCAGTCTGAGTAATTTTGCAATGAACAAGCTGTTATTTATGTTTTAACATTTCCTGAAGAGACAGTTTCTATAGAACATCAGGAAGCAGCCATAAAATGAATGTGGAAAAAACCTGGGACAGAAACAAGTCGATGTGTTTTGCAATTGGCTGTGCAGAACCATTCCATAGCAAAAGGTAGGATCACATGCAGTAGGGATCGCTGGCTTTTGTGAGTTGGCAGAAAATATAATTAAAATAAAGAAGTGACATCTTATGTGACAGAACCTGAGTAGGCAGCACAGCATTTATCACCTCCTGTTCACTAGCTTTTCTTTTTTAAAATTAGTGAGATTTATCTTATATGACGCCTACTCGTGGTCTTGTTGGCATGAACGAAAACAAAAAAAAGAAATGTAACGATGTAAAATAACACCAGGAGTTACTGCAGCCAACAAAAAGGGACAAATTCATCCCTTATGTTGTGAAATAGAACTGTACAAGAGTGGATACAGGCTCCAAAGTGTTTTACTTCCTGGGGTTATTCTTGTTTGTTTTTTAGTTTTGTGCTCGTAAATTCTACTTTTATCTAGGGAAAGCTCTAGATTGAGCTATCTTCTACAAAATGAGAGTTGGACTCAGATCTTGATTTCAGCTGTGTAAATTTGAAGTTATTCTGCCAGAGTCAATGAAGTCATTCTGGGTTTATACTTGCAAGCCTTTAATCAGAATATGTCAGTGAGCAGGAAGATGTGGCACCTGAAAATCAATAGTTGGTGCTGCTGTTTTCCTGTCAGGCTGAGAATTTTGACATTTTGCTTGCTTGGTTTTCTGTGCTGAGTTTTCTGATTCAGCCAGGCTGTGGATGGAGACCAGTAATTTTCTCTGTTAGGAGACATGGAATCTGGGAGGTTTCTGAAAACAAAACTAAACCAAATCAAACCAAGCCAAACCTAACTTAACACAGTTTAATTTTAGAAGACTCAAACAATCAGTGATTTGGAATTCTGGATGACATGACTTTAACAAAGAAATGAAGGAGTGATGTCACAGAGATCTGCAGATAAGAGGAGCAGAGAAGGGAAGAAGGTGAATAATTTTATGCATATATTTATTAAACAAGAGCTTGTAAAAGAGCTCAAGTAAATCTGCTTGGAGTGGGTGGAAGGACTGGAAGCACGATCCTTAGAAGAACTATATATACAAGATTTTTAAAACCTACTTTTAAGAAGGCAGTGAGGTGAGAGAAAAGGGTGATCAGTATTTAGATTTTAATTTTTTATGTTGTTTCTGATGAGTCACTTTCCAATGCCCACACTTGAAGAGTGCTTCTAAATGTACCCCTCGGGTGCATGGAAGCACACACTTAATTACAAGCTGGTGTTCATACAGTGATGCCTCCTTAGTGAATGAGATGGAGGCCAACATCCCTTCCCCTCCTACTGTCCTTAAGATGCCAGTTAGCACCAAAGTCGAGGCAACCATTACTTGCAGTCCAGAGAGACCAAAACCAGCTGTTGCCCCTTTCTCCCTTCCTGCCTGGTGCACCTACAGCATCTGACCTGCAGTCATTTGGAACAAACACACCAAATCTGTCCTTGAATTTGTGTGAGATTTCCAGGGCCCTTACATGCAAAGCAATGGCTTGGGCAGTATATGGCTTGTCCTTTTTCAAGCTCTTTTTATTCCAGCAATAAATATCTGTGGTGTGAGTGTATCCAGTTTGTCTGCATACAGAACCATGTACTGCATATTGTGTTCTTTGGTTTTTCAGTAAGGATTTAGCACCACACAGGCCTAGAAGTGTCGTACTCGGACACGAAAGAACCACGCAGACACCATTCTGTCAGGATAGGAGCCAGGGCCAAAAGAGGGGCAAAAGAGGGAGCAAAAAGGAAAGCGGGCCTGGGCCTCTTTATTCAGTCAGTTATATATCTTTTTAGAGACAACCATGGATTGGAGGATGGGGTTACCACCTCTCAATGACATTGGTCAGACCAAAAGTCTATCATAATTCTCCACCTTACAAAAAGAACGAAAACAAGAAAGGTCGGTTAGCTAAACATGGCCTATGTTTACAGAAACTGCGTGAGAAATTCTATTACAGGAATGAAAATATTGAAAGACTGCAAAACTCAGGGCGACATAGAAGAAAGGTGCGTGAATGCAGCACTGCACCTTGTACAACACGGTGTACATTTCACTGTGAAAAAGGAAAGGTGACAGGCTCAGGTGACAGGCTCATTGCTGAGGAGTTCACTGTGTGATTTCACTCTGCACTGAGTGCAATGGGAGTTCCGGGTGAATGATGACTGTACTGCGGTAGAATTCCATTACCCTGTGCTCATTATCTTGCCTGTCCTTTTTACTTATTAAGTTAGCCATCCTCAGACCATCTGTGTTTTCGTAGTAGCACCTTGCAGCCTTGGAAGTAAACCTCAGAAAAGCCTAGTAAAACATCTGTGGCCATTTGCTAGCTATCAAAATATTTTAGGACATTAAACACCAAGCTGTGTGGATGCCATGAGGCTGTGGAATGTGCAGGACATTTGTCACAAAGTTTAAGGCGGATGAATGCCCAGTAAGATCTGTTGTATAGCAGTGCACTCTTTTAAGAGGTATCTCTAGCAATGATAGGACTGTTTTACATAGAGATCCATGACAAACAGCACTGCTGCCTTCCTGCAAGTTACCAGTCTTAAAGTCATTCACATTCATTCATGTTTCCATGATCAGGGTATTGGCAACAACAGTGAATTTGACAAAAGAAAAAGAAAAAAGAAAAAGCATTTGCAACTGCAAGTTATAAACTGACATGTCTCATTTAAGCAGTGTCACTTACAACCAAATATTTAGACTCCAAATCAGGATAATGAAAAAACATTTTCAGGAGTGTGATGGAGCTTCTGTCTAATTGACACTTGTACTTCCCTGCAGCTGAGGAGGATAAAGTTTCACAGAAGTATGAGCAAGTCAACAGCCCGAGTTCCTGCAGGCTTGACACAGTTTGTGTGGACAGTGCTTAAATCAGTTACATCTTTTACTCTTGCTAAATTCTTTTGCTAATAAGGAGATAGGTGAATATATAATGTGTCACTTAGCAACCCTGGATGAGTGCTCTGAACAGCTTTTGAATGAATTGTTGCCGATGGATTCTTAAAAATAGCTGTTTTGTTTTGTTTGGTTTGTGCAAGTGAAAGGTGTGGTCCCCCATATGTGCTTGTGTGAAATGATAAGCAGGAAACTGAAGGGAGAGTGACACAGAAGAGGAAATAAAAATGGAATCATATGGTGTAATTGGCATGCATATATATAGAAAATCTGCTTCTATTCTTTTAAGTCAGCTCTGCATAAATTTGCATGACATACCTCAAGTTCCATGCCTGTTCCATGGCATGCTACTCAAATTCTTTCCTACAGAAGAAATGGGAACATAGATATCTTGGTATGTTAAACAACTCAACCCCCCTCATCCCACAAAGTAGAAAAATTGGTTCAGGGATTCATTATTTGCTTACAATAGGTTGTAAGATTGTCAGTTCTTGCCTGCACTAGACTTCACCCTTGGATTTTAGACTTAAATAGCAACTGGTAGCAATAATTGAAATTACATTGATGGCAGCATCTGGTTGTATGGGACAAGGCCAGGAGCAGTGGGAAGGAAGGATGGCAGCTATGGGCAATGACAGCCTTTGTATCCTCCTCTCTATACAGTGCTGTAGGGAGGGGGCCAGAGCCCTTTGAGTTCATCTGGTGAAGTCACACCTCGACAGGACAGGGTCACTGTTATCCCAGAGCAGGCTGATGTCCTGCAGCAATTAAAAACCTGTTAGTCTTTGGGGGCTGGGTTTCCTTAATGCTCCCTCTACAATGACCAGACCAACGATGCAAAGCACCTTCATGGCCATTTCAACTGACTGCCAGCAATTCCTCTTCCAAAGAATTTTCTCTTGATGACAAAAATAATTGAGTAGTTTTACAAGGCCCTGCTGCCATCTTACATGTCATGGGACGTTCCTGTGAGAAAAGGAGTGTGGTCATACTATAACCAACTTCTCTTGGTTTGGGAAACTGTAACCCAACTTAACAGCTTGGCAGATTGTATTAATAAATTACAGTGAGCTCTCATTGTAAATTGGCCCTGTGCTGCGGGCATAATTTTGAATGATTGTGCCCAATAAGGAGCAGAGAAGTTGATTTCTTTAGAAATCCAAAGCTTCTGATTTCTTCAGCCTTAAAAGCCAAAAGAATTGCAGCTGCTATTTATTTTTGTAAGCAGAGACACTTCTTTCATTCATGCAGTAATTTAAAGCACATTATTTTTGTTCAGGGTAGGCACTTTAAGACTAAAGATAGCACTACAGAATGCTTCTGAATTCTTTAAAAGCTTTCTTGGGTTTTCCTTTCATTTTCCAGTGTTTTGTTTGCAAAATAAGAAACATGTTGTTGTGATGAAGCCCATATTTTGAAGCCTAAATGAGAGGACAAAAGAAATTTTTACAGAAAGTGCGAGAGAGGTCAGGTGGGTTGGTTAACAACAAGGTGTCATTAATGTTTTTTGGCTCACTGTCTCTGGGGTTATCCATATCACAATGTAGGCAAGTTTTTATTTAGTTAATGTAATAATCAAATAAACCAGTTGTGGGTTGTGTTCAGCTTATCCTCCTGTCTGCAAAGGCCATTTCACACACTGTCCACATATTTATTGCAAGCTGGGTGTGTGTTGATGTTGGCTCTTACACTGCCTGTGTGAGATGTCTGTGGCTGTGCACGCACACACCCCAGGGGTTCCTGAGCACAGCGCCAGAAGCATCCATTTGACACACGAGGAAGGGCATGAGGGAGCTCGAGCAAGGCCAGCTCTGGTCCCACAGCCTGGTGGCAGCCTGAGAATGCTGGAGGTTTGGGAAAAGCCATGAAATGAAACCCAGGGACCACTTACGGCACGTTTGCTTGCCATCAGGGTGTTGAAAAATGTGAATGTGACTCTCCAACCTCATTCTCACCAGAGGGAAAAAAGATTTTGGCTAGCTTGTGGCAGCTAATAGGAAGGAAAATCTCAGCAAGGTTTAGGCAGTTTGCAAAAGGCTCTTAGCAAAATTATCAAAATAAAAGGGAACTTCCTGTAGAGGCAGAAAATGCTTACATCAAAATGTAACTCTGAAGTACTGACCGGGTCCTTTCATGCATTAGAGACTGAGAGTTTCTTCTGAAAATTATGCCGGGCTTTTCTAATGTACATTTTAAGGTCTAATCAGTATCCCATAGCATGGTGTGTGCCTGGCAGTACTGAGACACTACATTTCATCTCAGAAGCTGGTAATGGACCATTTGCAACTGATTAATGGCGACAGTGAAAAATGCTAATGGGAAGCAAGTTAGTGTGGTCATTTAACCATGTCTGTATACTGAAATACACTTATATTTCCATGTAGATGTGAAAAAAAGCAAAGATGTAACAGTGAGAATCTAAATATTTTAAGATGTATTTTGTGCTGTCTTTTGGGTCAGGAAAGAGTGAGGGATCATCTTTATTCTTCTCTTGTGTTGAATATTTTTAATGCCCAATTTTCTCTTATTTTTAAATATTTTTCCATATTTATGCTGTTATTATTCAATCTGCTAACTTTAATAAGTGCTAGATTTCAGCTTTTCTCTAATTCTGCCCTGTTATTTCAGATTCTTCTAGTTAGTTTAAGTTTTTATCCTTTTTTCCCCCCTCTAAAACTTCCAGAAGAGAACTGGACTGTCATGAGCTAACAGGTCTCTGTGAAGGGTCAGTCCCCCTTGGTTATTTGATCAGGCTGCAATCAGACTTTCCATCACAGTCTCTTGGCAATATCTTGCCAGAGGCATTGTCCTGATGAAACATTGTGCTTTTGTGTGTAAGGATGTGGCTCTACAAAACTCAGTTTTACACAGGGGCTTCATCCTACAGTTTTAAAGGACCCCAGTAGTAGCCAGTGAAAGCATTGCCAGTGTCTTATGAAGTATGACTGATGTATGACATTTTCCTACAGGAAAACCATATGTAATGTCACATTTTTTTCCTCCAAGCCCAACTTTGGTCACCTACTGCTTGAGTAGTGAGCTGCTCAGGGAGCCTAGATATTGCAAAAATACACAAAATACACGTTATCATACCCACGCAGTCGGCTTGCTGTTGGGCAGTGTTTTTCTGTGACATTGCCGTGTATCTGACTGGCCTTGCTCACTGAGCAAGGGATGTGAAGCTCTTTTTTGGATTATGTTTCTTGCTGTGCGCTGGGACGATGTGCTTCTGGCCCCCAGAATCCTTGCCATGGCTGTGGTAATGGTGTAGCATTTCTGACTCTTGTCTGCCTGTCCCTTTTCTTAGCTGTAGGTGGTGCTTACCATCGTCTCGCCTTCCTGTACACTAGATAATTAGTCCCTGAAATTTGTCTCTTTGTGTGAAAATCCTTCAGCTGCTAATCCACCAAAAAAGCTAAGAGTATTTTTAGAAATCCTGGGATCTTACTTGTTCCACCAGTGGATTTAAATTTTTAAAAGCTAGCCATTGAGTTCTGCAACTAGGTCTTCCTTTTCATAAAACACAATATGACTATGCATTTTTTATCAATATAATGTGGAAATGATGTTAATCCAATATTTTGACAGTTATACAATGATAAAACTTGTAGAAAATAAGAGCTGAGAAAATTAGGTCTGAACAACAGGCAGGAAGGTAAGTGTTTAGTTTTTCGGAGCATGAAGTGCATGAAGTGATTTCAGGGACTTAGACATGAGGTCCACCTAGCCAAGTACTCTGTCTTCAACAGCAACCAATGAAAAACAGAGAAAGAAAAAAACCCTGGGTATGTCTGCTGAACTTCCAGAAACCCATGGTTTAGGCATTTCTTGAGACAGTGTATTTTCATGCAATTTTTTTGCACGAAAAAAATACATGTCTTTTGTGCATTTTTTTTTTCATCAGAAAACATGTCTAAAATTGTCTTTAAGTTATGTAAACTTTCCGGTAGACAATACCCATGCACAGTGAGTTCTGAAGTTAAACCACATATAATTCAAAAAGCTACCTCCTTTTTCTTGGATCGCTGAACATTTAATTTGATGCTCCTAGTTTCCAAATTATGATTTTGTAGACCTTTTCTTCCATCCTTCTTTGATTTTGTTCTTCCAGGCTGAAGAATTCTGGTCTATATACTGTTTTCTTGTCCAGATGCTGTTTCTGCTTTGAGTGGTGTTGCTCTTCTCTTCGTCCTTCTCTATACCTTGTTCTTCTGTATGTTTGTGGAAACATCCTGGAAGCATATTGATGTGATGAGGGATCTCTCCTTGAACAAAGATTTCTCATTCATACGTGAAGTGCTTCCTCTCCATTCAAATGAGTGCTTTCCCTCTCTCTTTGTGGCTGTCATGCATTTAACATGAGTAAGTTTGAATCCTGAGATTTTCTGTCATTTTTGACTGTTTTTATTTTCTGTTGTGTTCATTTGTACCTATAATAGTTCTTGGCAGATTACCATGCATTTTTGAGAAAGGGAATTTTCTCCCTTTTCTGTGACTCTTTTTCAAGCTGTTTATATGTCTGAATTTACTAGTGCTGATCCAGAGTTTAGTATGACTTTGAGTGTGTGTGAGCCATAATCAACAATTTTAGGCTGCAGTTAAAAATGGTCCATTGAATCCATTAGCAAGGAACAATTGTGAAATGGAAGATACAGATACTATAAAATTCCTTTGCTTCACTATGCAGGCAAAGAAGCTTATTCCTGAAAAAAAAAAAGAAGCTAATGGATGTACATTAGCAAACAGGTAAGTGCCCAGGAGATACTGGATAAAGAATTTTAGACTTTTCTTGGCAATGTGGATTTTCTTTGTAGTGAGTTGTAGGGATCAATTCTCAGTATGGAGAGTAAGCTAACAGCAATATTTGACTTTGTTTCGGTTTTGTGGTTTGTTGTTACAGAATAATCATAACTGAGACTGGATCAAAGATAAGTTTAATGAACCAGGGACTCCATTAGCATTTTGCATTCCTTATCTCCAGACTGGATTAAAAGGACTTTCATGTTCTCTGAGGGGAAAATGTGTCGGCCCTCTATAGGACAGCCTCAGAATTCCAGCTGGACTTGGTACCATAGGGCCAAGATTATACAAAGCAAAAACAATCTTCATCCCTTCCACAGTGCCTATATCTCTGCTTCAAGAAAGTTTAATGATTCACATATTTGTTCTTAGTTGTGCAAACCTATTTATATTTTATTCTTTTTCCCCCCTGTACTCTGTAACTGCTGGGTTTGAAGGGGCTTTGGATTTTCTTTTTCTTACATGCGTACAACAATAATATTAAAACATTATAGGTGTAGGTGTGTGTGTATGCTTGTTTTTTTCTTTTTGGTCGAGAGCTTAAACAGTAGAAAACACTTTGTTCTCCTTCTGTCAGGAAAGAGCTGTTGTTTTTGCTTTGCAGTCCAGCCTGATTTGCACCTGTGTGCAAAGGGGACTTGAGGGAAGAGGAGAACTCCTGTGAGACTGGGTTCATTTTGCCATGGCTAACAGAGGAATAGGAAGGATCAGAATGGGGACTGCTGTTTCTGAATGATGATGTCTTTGCAAAAAGTACCTCTTCAGAACTGGTTTTCACTCAGCATTTACCACTGAATCCTTAGTGGCAGAAGCCACAGTCTGGCTTCCTGGAGATCTGCTGGAGGCAACGCAGGACCAGTGATGATTTATTTCCACCTTTTACAACCTGTTATCCTGCCTGAGAGCTGAAGTTGCCTGCAGCTCAATGCTGCAACACCTCGTCAGAGTACAAGTACTGTATTCTGCAGCCCTTCCCCAGCAAATCTGGATCACCTGGCAACGTAAAGCAAGTCAGATCCTGGATTGTTAGTGCAACAGAACATTTGTGGAGTTTCCAATAAACACTGTAGTGATCTCGTGGAAGCCCATACAATTTACTCTGATGGACTTTCAAAAAGAAACATCGAACATCGAAGGCAGTAGCATTTCATACATTTGTATGGATCACTGGATCACTGCAGAGAAGCTGCTTTTGTGCCAACTGACAGTCGAAATTAGGTAGAAAATTGCTCAGAGGACTGGAATTTAGTTACACAAATTTAAAATTAGAAGAACATTTTGTACTTTATGAAGGAAAACATATCTGTAACATTTGGTACAAGCTAACATTAGTCAGGGTAATTAAATTCAATGTTTTTAAAGATTAATAGATGTTTTACTTCAAGTGCTTTAGCAAGCACAGAACCAGGAGGAAAAAAGTATTGCTCTGCTATGTTTTCTTCTTTCATGTGTTCTAGTACATTAATTTGCCAGGGTCAGAGAAGGGGCTGGCTGGGTGGATTCTCTTGATTGCAGGTAGTTTTCATAAGCAAATTACTGCCCTAAGGAGATAAACCGCATTTTTTGAAAGTCATCTAAGAATTTAAAAATAGAGCTGACTGAAAAGTATTTTCAGTTCCAAGAGAAGTATTGATTTATTATTTATCTTGGAAGTAACCAGGAATTAAAAAAAAAAAAAAAAAAAAAAGGAAAACCTGATCCCCTCCCCCATGCTATTTGCAGTTTTCATTGCAAGACAAATTCTTGACACCTTCACATAGAAAGAATTAAAATAGAAGTTGTAGGAAGCTGTTTTCCTGGTTTTCTTACCTTCCAGACTCACGGAGAGTAGGCACACATCAAAATGCTGAGGCCAGCAGGAATGATGTCAAGCCTGCTTGGTCAGCCAAGCTCTACAGCCTGCCACAGGGAGACGGAGCTGTGACCTCTGAGATAGGGGAGGCAATTCGTGCAGTCAGTGTGGGGAAAGTGGGATTTAAGAACGTTTTGGAATCTTCAAGATCTGTGTCCTCTGTGCAGTCAAGCAGGATCCCACAGCTGCTTGGTAAAACCCTTACGAGCCTGCCTCCTCACAGCAAACCCCCGGCACAACAGTCAGCACTGATAGAGTGGAAGAAATGAGGTAACCCCCACTGGTGAGCATGTGGCCCTTGCTGCATGTGAGGTAAAACAGTTTCTCTGCTGTTTTGCTTTGTTGTTTTAAATCTCAGCTCTATTTTTATTCAGTTCTTATTTTTACAAAAGCATTGTATAAATATAATAATGTCTGTGATCACTGACATTTTAAAAATGCTGAAAAATAGTTCAGTCTTTGTGAGACTGAAAGAACTTTCACTCTGTCAGGTCTTGCAGTAGCATCACTTAGGCTGATGCCTCACAAAACTATCTGATTACATGAAGAATGGTGATGTCCCATTACATGGCATAAAGTACTCCCCTCAGCCATATGGTAACCGGCCAGCTCTGTGTTTTTACCTGGGAGCTTGTACTATGTCAAGAAAACCCCAGAACAAAGCACTTAAAGCAGCATTTGGAGATAAATGACAGCAGAACAGGCTTTTATCCCCATCTCTTAAGGTATTTGTAGATGCCAAGCACAAACTAGCTGACATTATACCAGATGTATGTAATAAGAAGAAAAACTTCTGCTCTATAAAGTTTACTATATAAATTAGACCAGTAATAGTATGAATACTGACAATAGGCCATGGTAGATAAGATGGGGTGATTGTGGTAAGTGGTTTTGAAAGCAATTTTATTAAAAGTCTTGGATCTTGTAATTATTTTTTCTGTTAGGTGGCTTATTTGGTTTGGTTTCTTTTTTTGTTTGTTTGTTTTGGTAAAAGCTCTTATTTTTTCCCTTTCTGTTTTTAATGGGCAGGCAAGAGAGTGGGAGTAGACTGTGCTACAGCAGAATTGAGCAGAGGAAAGCTCATTTGCTGGAAGCAGTAGTTATAGGGGGATCAAGTCACGCCACAGAACTCATCCTGGCAAGCGGAACTTGTTCTCACGCAACCCAGTCTTGTGAGTAAAAAGTCTTTGCATTTGGAGTATTGCATGCTGATGCCTTCTGTATTTGGACCTCTAACAGTGATAACTTCAGAAATGAGTCAGGGAGAAGTGTGCAGCCGTCTTGTTATAAGTATGGCTTAAAATAACAGATTTCCCAGCCCAGAGAATCAGCAAAAGAAGGGACAAAAAAAGATTTGATAGGATATAGGTAGCATTACTTGGAACCAGCCCTGTTATTCAACTAGGAAGTGAAAAAGAGACACCATTTGAGATCAAAACCAGCAAAATCACAAAATAGAGGAGTCATTATTTTGAACACTGGGTATGGAGAGAAAAGGTACTTGGTTAGTAAGCACCGGTCTCTTAGAAAATGTAGGAATTGTAAGTAGCAGCTCCAAAGAGATGGAAGTGTTGGCCAGTTAATACCTGCAGACATCATCTCTATCCCATATTTTAAATCAATTCACCTTAGTAGAAAATGTGTGTGGATCTTGAAGATATTTTTATATAGGCAGTTCTGAGAGTGAGATTGAAGCTGTGTGCTCATTATCTGACAGTATATAAGGCTAGTCACTAGGAGAGGTCAAAATTGATGGCTCTCTCATAATTTTGAATATAAACATTTTTATTTTAAAAGGTTTTAGAAGGATTTTAGAAAGGAATTTTGATGAAAGGAAGTTCATGCAAATTAAAAAATGACAAATATTTGATGATGAAGAATGAAAAATTTCAGACGTGAATTTTCACAAGAAAATAGGAAATAAGGCTAACAGAACTGGCTGAAATAGAGATGTTTCAAAATCAAAAGGCATTTCCAAAAGGAGACATTTTAATAAAGGAGCAATAGTGAAGTGAGCATGAGGCTGAAAATTTTTCAGACCTCTGAATTTAAAACTTCTACTGGACTTGATCATATTCCTGCTGGGTTCATTAAATTTATTTTGACATTCAGAGTCAAGGGGTGGAGGGGAAACCTATTTGTTAAAAATTATTATTATGGAGAATCAGAAATAAGTTCTCACTACTGAACTCTGGGAGAAGATTAGTCAGCAAGCAGCTGGCTTTGACCTTGGAATGCAAAGACACAGGAATGTGTGGGAGTCAGGGAGAACTCTGTCATGACTTGACTGACATCCACCTACTCCTGTAGATGTGTTTGAGATGCACATTCTGTCTTCCTTTAGAAATCAATCTTTTGGGAACCTGTTTTCTTAGAATGCAATTTCTTAAATTGCTCTGCAGGAATGGGATATGCTATGAGGAGGAAATCGGAAGTTTGTAAGATCATTCATGTTACACAGCAGCCAAGAGACAAAAAGATACCCATGTCAACTATCATGAGTTCAGTAAACTCCTAATGATTGACTGTGACATTGATTTTAATATGCAAATTAAGGCAAATGTGTTTAGTGTCAGGGGAGAAGAATGAAAATGAGAATCAGTTATGATTAAAAATCCCATACTGTGGCTGGGAAGGAAAGGTATTCCACTGTCAGTGAGAGGTGTGGCTGACAGACATGTAAAGAGAGCAAAGGAAGAAACGTGTATGCTGTGTTTTGTAAAGAGGAATGAGACATGGAATGAAAGCAAAAAGGAAAATGTAAGAATTGTTGTCTTTAGACTAACATATACAATACTGGTCTGTGAAGTAAATAAGCTTAGCATATGTATCTGTAGCCTCCTTACATTCTATAGAAATCAGTATTCAAATAACAAAATAAAACACATTGAAAATAATTGTCTTTTAATTTTCTGGTTTATGTACTATAACTACTCACATAAATGCTATTGGTTCCTATTAGAATTTAGATATAATTCCTATGGTAAACTGAATCTGCTATGCTCCCCTGAAAGGTTGCCAAATTTGAATTTGAAAATTTGAAAAAGGTTGCCAAAGTGAATTGCTGTAAAGTGAAATTAAATTGGGTTGCTTTCAAATATATAAGTATATATAAGTAGAAATATTGGAAATAATGTTTTTTGGTGCTAGTCACTGGAATTATGTTGAGGAATTTTAACCAAATATATAAAAATGTCTTTCATGACATGATAAATGAATTGCATAAAGCACCTTTATAGAATTTAATTTGCCTTCATTAACTTGAGTCATGGTTAGGCTTCAGCCTTCTAGAAGCAGAGCAGAGCAGAGACTCCTACAGTTGGTGATGGGACAGTCCTTAATTCAGGGCTGCAAAGGCTGTGCTTCCTAGGAGCAAGTCAGTGAGAAAGCAGTGCCCTGTTTGCACATGGCCACTCATATAGCTCAGGTTTGATTCCCTTCTCCATTGAAAGTCAAGGGCACAGACGTCACCTCCGTGTGAGTGAGAGGAGCACTTCTGTTCCCCCCTGCAGGACACTGTAACTATGATGCTGATTGCAGTTGTGGCTAAATACCACAACCTATTCTTCAGAAAGAACTTTGCACATTGGCCAGGTAGATGGCGACTGCTATGTAAGAGTGATGATTCCAGCTAGGATATTTCCACAGATGTTTGCGGGCAATGCAAAATACATTGTACTTTTAATGAGATTCTTCTATTACCCAACAAAAATCACTTTAACTGGCTTTAGGGTGAGAACAGAAATATCCCTTTAAAAGCTTTTAAAGGCTTGAGTGCTGTAAGGCTGTAGAAAAAAACCCATCACAGAGAAATTCCATATTGGAGCTAGGATGAGGAAGATCTGTATTTAGACTGTATACTTTGAAATAATTTCTAATTTTTTTTTTTATAAAATATCTGTGTTAGTGAAGGGCTGTTATAGGATCACAGAATAGGTAAGGTTGGAAGGTCATCTGGTCCAACCTCCCTGCTGAAGCAGGGTCATCCCAGAGCATGTGGCACAGGATTGTGTCCAGACATTTCTTGAACATCTCCAGTGAGGGACTCCCTAGCCTCTTTGGGCAATCCATTCCAGTGCTCCATTAACACATTGCTGCACATTTAACATTCAGGATTTATAGCTTCCTTTGCTACATTTTATGCCACCAGTGGGACTACACATATTCTGTGGCATGCCTTTAATTAATTAGGCTTTATCCATTTGATTTGGGGACAGACAGAGGAACTTAATATACTATTACTAACTAATGAGCAAAGTCTACTATCTGATGATTAAATTTTCAAAAGTAATTTGAAATATAGATTGTACACTTTTCACAGAGAGACATCATCAGATGGACTTCATTAATTAATCAGCAACATTCACTGCATAGCAAGGCAATGCAGGTGCTAGAATAAAATAACTATTATTTTAAGTTGTTTTTCACATTTTTCATTGTTCCATAGGAAAATGACCCAAGGCTTACTTTCTCTGTGATGTTAGTTCCATTTATAACTCAAATTCCGTACAAAGGGAAAATGCCTTAACTTTAACGTGTGCTAGTACTTCTGGATTGAACTATTAATTTGAATCACCCAAACTGATCTTGTCTCAAGTTAGTAAAGCTGATTAGATTGTGTGGATGTGGACTGTATCTGTGTTGGTGCAGTAAGTCATGCGTTGGTTTGCTGTAATTCCCCCCTTCCCGATTCAATAAGACAGACAGTCAATTTCTCCCACGATTCCTTTTTGGAAAAGAAAAAAATGTGGCTCATCTTATTGCAGCAAATAAAGTTGTGTGCAATCCCCTTTAGAAATCTTTGTGCCAGATGCAGCCAGTGGTAGTGCCTGTCATGGGCTCAGCTCTCTGCGTGCTATCATGCAGTGACAAAATTGCAAGCTAACTCTTGCAGTGATGACAGACTCTCTACTTTCTGCTTCCTCCAATGTCTGAAGAAGCAAATAACTTCCTTCCTCCCTTCCTTCCTCCCTCTCTCCCTTCCTTCCTCCCTCCCTTCCTTCCTCCCTTCCTCCCTTCCTGGAGTAGGCATCAGTGCTGTCTGTGCTTGGAGGAGCCCAGTGGCTGGCACAGCAGAGAGGGTGAGGCAGAAAAGCAACACATGGTGAGGTCAGACACTGCTGTGCTGAGGACAAAAGAAAGGACTAAGCTTTACACTGTAAAGCATCATGTCAGATGTCTGACCACAATGGTCTGTCACCCTGGAGGACTAAGACCTCAAACCAAGACTGAGATGATGACTGAAGTTCACACTGTTAAAGTTTGGCCTGCTTCACTGTTTTGCAAGGATTCTATCAGCCCAGAATGCTTCAAGGGCATTGCTGGGGCAGTAGCCACAAGACTGGTAAAGCTCTTTCCTGGAATCTCACTTGCTGGCAGAGAACTCCTTCAGCTGAACATGAAATTCTTACTGCTGATTATTCATCCGTGTACTGATGTTAAAAGTCAAATATTTAGGGACAGAAATGAACATGAGCAGAAACATGCTGATTAAAGAAAAAAGGCTGGAAGATGCAGGTTTTAGTCCTGTCTCTAGACTACTTATAATCAAGTAAAGTAAACTAGTTATGTCTGTTGAGAATTAAAGTCTCTACAGTGTGAAATTCTCCGAATTTTGCCTAATTTTCTGACAGCGACAAAGACATCTTCATGGAGATGGCAGAGATCACACTGACAGTAAAGATTTGCCTGTGTAGCTCCAGGAGGGAAGGGTGAATGTCAGGATGAGATGTGTTCTGCAGAGAATAGCTTTTAGACCCTGAAAATGCCTGCTTCTTAAAGCAGTCATTGGAGCCATGTCAGGAGAACCAAGTCTTGAATTACCCTGATCTGGGACTGAGTCAGAGCATTGCTGCTAAATAGCTGCAACGCAGTAATTATCACAATAGGCTCAGATTTAGCCCCTTCCCTGCAATAATGCAGAACTACACCAAAATCAAGAAACTACTTCAAAGAAATTAAAAGGAACTGCCAAAAGAAAAAAAAATGTTTGTGGCATAACATGGAGATTACTAAAATATAATGTACTGGGATATCAGCATATATTTATTCTATTTATGGAAAAAGAAAACTTGGAAAAGAACTCCAAACAAGTTTTCAAAGTTAAGCAGCAGAGGAAGGGGAAATTACTAGGAGTTAAGAGGCCTAAAATGATCATCACATTCAAATGGAAAAAGAACATAAGTTAAATGTAAAATTAATAAGGCAGGGGAAAAAAAGACTTTGGGGAACAATTTTCTAAAGACATAAAAATTAAAAATATAGTTATTTGTCAAACATATTAGAAAGTCTGCCAGAAAGACTGTGGGGCCAAAAGATGATAATTGTTTAATAGCAGTTCTCACAGGGCAAAAATGCAGAAAAATTAAACCAATTCTTTTCAGTGAACATCACCACAAAGAAGACATTGAAACAAGAGGGCTTTGTATTACAGGGATCAGGGTTTGAAACAGAACTTTCTCAAATGAAATTGTCAAAAGAATAAGATTTAGAAGACATAGATAGAGTAAATGCAGACAAATTACCAGAACCAGGTGCTATTTATTTGGGAGCCCTTAGGGAACATAAATATGAAAATGGAAGCCTTCAGCTATGCTATGGAGTCCATTGATTAAATCAGTTATGGTACTAGATGAAAGTGAAATGGCAAATATAAGTTTAACTTTTAAAAAGGATTAAAGTAGATTAGGGAATTCAGACAATCTATAAATTTGGTGTTGTGTGAACTGTTAGAAGACATCCTAGGACTAATAGACAAAAGGGTAAGGACAGTATAAGGAGGGAGAACTGACACAATTTTTGGAAGGAGATTAGAATCTTTAAAATCTATTTGGGTTGTTTGATAATCATTGAATACACTGAAAAAGTGATCCAGTTGATATTCTGCCAAAAACTTTATTACAAGGTCCTTTGCTGAATTCTCTTAAAGAAATTAAGTTGTGGCAGGATGGGGAGAAGGTCCTCTGCATATTAATAACTGCTTAAAAGGTAGGAAATGTAAAGTAGGAAAGAGTCTTATTTCACAAAGGAGTAAGGCAATGGGATTCCTTAGGTATCTGTGCTGATGTATTCGCTGTTAAATATACTAATAAATAGTTATACATGGTATAACTGAAGTGTGTGTGCCTGTATAATATATTTATGTATACTTACATCTATATTTGTATATACAGATGACAACATAACATGAAATTCACATTCTGTATCTACAAATAAAAGTAAAGAACTGAGGAAAACCTATTGTGTCTATACACCCACAGTGAGATCAGCACCACATTACCATGCAAGACAGAGAGTCCAGAGTTACTGGGGATTGTTCTCTAAAAACATTGGTTCAGTGCTCAGCACTGCTCAAAAAGAGCAGACAGAACATTAAGAAAGACTATTAGGGGGCAAGAAAGGTGGTATTTACAGTTTTGCCGTTTATCATAATGAGAATAACCATAATTCATCTACATCATGAGTACATTTGTGGAGGTCTGAGCATAATTCCTTGCATTTCTAAAAAAAGTAATATAATTATAAAAACACTTTAGCTCTCTCTTTTGATATATATATACCCTATGTGTTATTTATATAAGGTGGTAAGGATTGTTGGTGTATAGAGCAGACCCTGTGCAAGGAGAGATGCCTGATATGCTTCAGGTAGCAAGGGAGAGGGTTGAGAGGACAGCTATCACTGGGCAGCAGATTTCAGACATGTACCTTTTCATGCAGGGCAGAATTAGTTTTGGACCTTGCTGCTATTAGTGGGGGCTAAAAATGTAGGTGGGTCCAAATAATGTTTGCAAAACAGGTATGTGGAGATATGTCAGTTGAAAGTTGTGGCTACAGTGCCACAGCAGTGTCACTTCATTGACTGGCACGGCTGTGCTCCTGCCGCATCCAAAGCCAGATGTCCATTGGCCCCTGCCCCATGACCCTCCTGTACTGGCACTGGCCTACACCTGAGGCTGTTTCAGGTCTCTGAGATATGGGACCATTAGTCTCTTAGTTGTAGGGGTACTTTTCTGTCGTCTCCTTTTGCTGGTCTGTGCCAATGCCTGGATGAAGAGGTGGGCAGGACTATATTGTTGAGGAGCACAGTGGTGTTTGGGTTTATATTGGCTCAGTCTGCCTTATACCTTCACCCTGAGGTGGGAGAAGGATGTGGAGGAAAATTGTCTGTTCTTATCCTTGTTGCTGAAGCATGTTACTCCGGCTGTTATCAGGAGCAGAGTGGGTGCGGTCTGGTTCGGCTTGCCTGTGTTCTTACAGCTTGTATTGGTTTGTTGGTTTGGCTTTGTTAGGTTTATCTTCCTCACTGAAGAGGAGGAAAGTCAGACTTTTCTCTCTTTTTTTGAGAGACAGCTGAAAGGCTTGGAAATTAATTCTAGGCCAGTGCAAATAGAAGGCCTAGAAAGTTTTTCACAGAGTTCTTTTTCCTCATCTTGGTTGTTTCATCTGTGGCAAGAAGAGACAAGAGCTTGCAAGGTGCTCTCACACTCTTGTCTAAACATAAGGCTCTACACTTCCATGTTTCCTTTCGTGGCCCTGGCACAGTTAAGCATAAGATAACACATTTTGGGTCAGAATTGCTTGGTCTTGGGAGGCATGTCTCAAAACTCTGACTTCATATCTCAGACTCTTTCAGCCGTGAGAGATCCATTGCTGCTTACCTCGTGCCTGAGTGGGACACAACAGATCTGCACAATCCTGCTTGGGAGCAGGATGTATCTTACCTAAGCTGAGCTCCAGGCTATGAAGTCATATACCACCACGTGCCACACACAGGGGATGGTGGACCCAGCCTTACTTCATTTGTGGCCCAAAACAGAGTAATCTCACAGACAACACCCAGCTAGATACAATTTTTAGAAGCGTTGTTGACTAATTGGTAACTTGTGTTAAATGCATGCGGGGGAAGAAACCACACACTTCACATACAGGTATAGCTGCAATTAAAAAAGGAAGTGGGAATGCATGGAAGAGCTCCTGTTGAAAACGATTCTCTCAACTCTTCTGAGAGCCAAAGTAATTCAGAAACCCCCTGCAATTTCTAGCTGGCAAAAATAAACAAACAAACAAATAAATAAATAAATAAAAAGGTTAATTGAAAAATGATATCACTTAAGTATTATGATCTTCTTAGAAAGGCTGACACCTCCAAGAGGAAATACTGATGCTTTGCATGTAATATAGTGGTTTAATATCAAGATTAGCACTATATCTGTATTAGAGACAAAGTATTAATTTCCCAGCCTTTGGAATATCATAATTTTACATCATTAGGTGCTATTCAATGCAATAATCATCTATTTTTCAAAAGTAGAGAGGCTTTAAACAGAATGAAGGAGGAAATTATTATTTGCACAGGCCAGTAGATTTGTCTGAAACCATGTACAGCTATTTCTGGTCTCTTGTTTCCATAAATAATAGATTGACAGCTTTGTGGTTAGCAGTGGAAACATGGCACATGTAAATGTCAGACAAATAAATTCAAACATTCCATTTCTTTCTGTGATGAATAGCTCATATGAATAGTGTAAAGTTCTTATTTGGGGGAATAATGCTCATAATTTAATTTTCCTGGTTCTTTAAATGAGCTTGAGGCTATTGTGACCAAAAAAAAATGGGGGGGAAAAAAGGAAAAGGAAAAAAAAGGTGAATCTGTTCATACCTCTGGAGCAACTACAGTTGCTACATGTTTAACCAAATGCTTTCGAAGTAAGACAGTGTAATATGATGGAAATATTTAACTGATTTGTATTATTTGATACAGCTAGAAGAATCTAGCTGCTTTCTATTACTTCCTGTATCTTATACCAACCCCAAGTATGGCTTTAATACAGGAATGTATTTTTTCTAACTGCTCTGTGTGGTGAGATAAGGACACTGAGCTTGACTGTTGCTCACAGAAGAACAGAGCCAGGTTATTCTATGATGAAGGAAACCATGATAACAACATCTTGTCATCAGGCATTAGTAATCTTTGGGAAGTAGTTTTCTCTTTTTGATCTGCTATGCCCAACTCTTTTCTGGTGGATCTGTGGACTCCAAATTGAATGTCTGACTGAAACCAGACATGTTCTCCTTATCTTTCCTGGATTCCTTTGAAGGGAGAATATTGTCTGCGTGTGATTCTGTGTTGAATATGGATTTTTGATACCCAGTGCACTTGATTTTATTCTTCATACTTTTTCATGCTAATTTTTAGTGATTAAAGGTCATTAGCTTTCTACAGAACCACCTGAAAGCAGTGAGAGAGATGTGGGGGCTGGTCAGGGAAGGAAAGAACAGGGCTGGCAGCCAAGGGGCCAGAGCCCAGGGCTGGGCTTCTGCAGTGAAACCAGTGCAGTGGAGAGATACAATGAGCAGCCAGATCTCAGAAAGAACAGAAATTAAATTTGCTGGGGACCAAGGGACTGTGCAGTGCTGGGGCACTTCAGAGAGTCACTGGATATACTGGAACCAGTCCTATCAGCAGAGATACCACACAGAGGGAGAGACTGGATTGTAAACCTTCATTTGCACTCTGAGATAGTGGCTTTGGGTTAATAATGGTTAAAAAGCGGTTTGGGGAGCTCACTTTAAGGAGGTGATCTACACAGCTCCTGCTCAGAACTTTATCTGACTTGGTGGTCCTTTACATACTCTCTTTGCATGCACTAGTTGCTGTTGCCAAATCCATCTCACATTTAACACACAGGATTGATAATTGCACCTGTCTAGTGAACACTAGAAAGGAGACATGAAAACTTGTGTTCTAGTTGCAATCCACCATTTTGAGTGATGTAGCATTTCAGGATTTAGGACTGCTTGGAAGAATTGGGCGTTTACAAAACAAAGGCACTGTTTCAAAGCCTGTTCGACAGTCACAAATTTTTGTAGGAAACCATGATCTTAGGAGTGTCCTTTTTTGGAAATATTTGGTCCGAGCATCTCCTTAACATAGAGAACTCATGGCATGTTCTATGAATGTCTGCAGAGAAAAGGTCTCCTGCTTTCTTCTTTGCCTGTTCAGGTACTGAAACCCAGAGTTGTGGGATAGATAATGATGAGATATTGCTGTGCTTGTTGTAGACCAAGAGGTCGGAAGTTTCTGTTTGTGAAATTCATTAAGATGTTTAGAAAATAAAGTAATCAACTTTTTATGTATACACAGAAATGTTCTACAAAACAAAACTGACTGCACGCCATCTGCTTTTAGTTTTTGGGTAAAGCTCTTGGTACTGCCAAGCATTCCTAAAATCAGGCCCTCTGAGAGTTTACTTACAAAAGCAAATAAACCAACTTTCACTGTACAAAATCCTCTCCTTTAGAAGTTATTTGTAGGCTGAAATATCTGCGTGGAGCCTAAGAATGGGTCTTCTCCCTATGTGTCAAAATGACCTCCACTGTTACTGGCAACAGAGTTTGTGATCACATCACCTTTGGCATACTGTCAGATTGCTCATGTACAAAGACACATCATATTTCTAGTCAACTCAGTCTAGAGATTCTTTTAATACTGCAGGCAGCATTTTCAACTGAGTTACATCTGTAGAGAAACAGCTACAGGTACCTCTTTTTTGATGAGACCTATCTAACGTATTAGTGAGCCTGAAATGGATGCAACCAAACTCAGAAAGTGTTGCTAAGTGTTAAAGTAAAATATTTCCTAAGAACTTTCTAAAGGCTGGCACTGATGACCTAGAGTGGTGTTTGTCATCCTGTTTGCTGCAGTATAGATTGATTCAGCAGCAGATACTAGTTCTGCAGGAGTTGTTCAGTGTAGATTAACCACCTAAGTTGGAAAAAATTTTGAGTCTGAGGCCTGTTACGATTATGTCAAGGTTAAGTTGGTGATGGCAATAACTGAGTGGTTTTGGCATTTTCTGTCTCTTCTTTTAAACAATACCTTTATTATAAATAATGTCTATGACCCATAACATAAAAATAGTGTGTACCCTTTGTTTCTGATACTTTTAAATGATGATTCTCTGAGACTGAGGTGAATAGTTGACCTCCTGCTAGTGAGAAGAAGGCTGCTGTCAGAACATGGCTTATATTTATCTTCTCTCTTTTTCTTGTATTATTTTATTCATCACATGCATGCTTTGCATGACTCCCAAAGTCATGACTGATCTGAATTTTGTATTGCCTCTGTCTCTGTAGTTTAAGGTACTTGGGCTGAAGTTTGATGTATTAAGAATTTCTAAGTATAAACAAAGGCAAAAGCAAAACTGACATAACAGTAACTGATTAACAGAAACATCATCCTGGAGGTAACTCAGAACTTCAATGTATTGAAATCTGAGAGCTTTCCAAGTGAGAGTTTAAAAACCCCTGAACCCAACTTTGGTGTACAAATTAATGTAAATTAGGACAGTATTTTAATGAGGTGATAGAAAGTTGCATTAAGAAAAAATATGGTAATTCTGGAAATAACTTAATGAGGGTTGTGTAGGATATGGATATAGATATACGTGAGGCTGATAGATCACAATCTGAGCATGGGAAAAAAGCATCTCCAACCAACAAATACCAAAGTATTAGAGAACTTTTTATGAATGCTATCACTATTTGGAAATGACATTTAGTACTCTTAGTAAATACTAAAAACTAACTTTGCATTAGGTGTTGAGACACAAAATGGGTGAAAAAGTGTCCATTATCTTCTCTGAAGAAGCTTCTGCAGTGAAAAATTGAAATATTCTTGAGCATTTTTGGGGGTTTTGCTGTGGAACTATGAGTAAAATGAATTAGTCCCAAGGCTTGGAAAGTTTATTCTGACCTATAAAACATATTCTGATCAGATTAAAAAGAAATATTAAATAGATTTCAATAGTCTGTTGAGGGATAAGGAGGAAAATGGGGTTTTACCTTTTTCTGGTCTTGTACTAGATTGAAAACTGCCTTCACAAGCTAAGGGCATTAGTGGGATTGTACCAAAATTTTTACAAAGCCAACTTCTCTCTACACCCTGAACTATAACACGTCACTAAAGTTTTATTGGAAATCTAAGGAATTGTGTGAAGGCATGGCACATACACTGTTCAGACAACATTGTCCTCAATTGGACAGAAACTAGGGTTTGTTTTCCCCTATTGTGGCTGTAAGAAAGTGAGTAAAACCATCTGGAGATGCTCAGAGAACACCTGTACAAAGGTGTTCTCAGGGGTGGTTCAAGCCTAGGCCTCTGAAAGATACTTGAGCCATAACATGAAGAAACAGGTCTAAAGCTGAGAAATATTGAGAGCTGGACTAATTTTCACCCCCTTGTTGTAAGTTCACAGAGATGATGTTTCAATGTCATGTTTGAATGATCATCCGAACTCACAGACTATTGGTCAACAAAAAGGAATCCATGCACTGTTGAGCTACAGAGTTTCAGAGGTGCTGCATGAATATTTTACAAGCTGCTAGATAACTATATGTTAATAAAGCCATCAAAATGCTATCATTATTATTATTTTTGTTGTTATTTGTAGAGATTAATGTGCTAAGTTGTGTCAGGTGGTGCTATTAAAGAGCAGTATAACTTGCAGAAAGGTTATGTATGCCCTGATGGTTCATTTAATAGAAATGAGGTTTATTATATCCCCTAAAAATAATTCAGGTAAGAACAACATAAAGGCAAATAGAGCAGGATATAATTGCTGTGCAGAAAGTGCTTTGCAGAACAAGGGCTCACACAATGTCAGCCCTTCCAAAGGCAAATTTTATTTCTGCTGGTGATGTCTCTCAGGGAGCAGGATGGCAGCAGAGGCTGGTGAGGGGAGAGTCTTGCTGGTGCTGCTCAGGTTGGAGCCTCGGGCTGGCACTGGTGTTGTAAACTGCAGGGTCTCAGATCACTGCTGGGGACTGCTGTCACGTTGCTGTACAGGGTGTGGCTGATGGAAGGGTGGAGTGGATGAGATCCTTCCATTTAATAAGCTTGTTTGACATCAGCAATTATCAGCTCACTGCAGTCTGTGAAGCATTTTCCCTGTTCCAGCAGCTGGGGTGCTGTTCTCCCGCTCGCTGCAGTGTAAAGATTAGATTGCTGTCTCTAGCGCTGAGATGCTGCAGGCTGAATGATAACTATGGCAGGCTGAAAGGGTGATTCCTAAAGTGCTCCCGAGAGCCTCGTTGATTTATTTATTTATTTTCCCCCTCACTGCTCCCCCGCAGGAGTCTTATAGCTGGTGCAGCATCAACAATCACTCCAGGTCAAGCCGCATTAGCCCGAGTGCTAACCTTCTAACAGATTCAGATTTATGAATCCAATTATGGGGCTTTACAGCCTGTTTAGCTTTGTTGTTGCTGTTATTATTGTTATTTATTCCTGTCTGCGTTTAGCTGCACTGCTACCCATTTCAGGGTAATTAAGGAGGTTCCTTTTGATAATGTTTAGGCTCAACAATACAATGAGAGGGATGCAGTATAAATTTTTCCTTTTGCCCTTCCCCCATCTGACAGCTATTGCTGTGAGCCTACGGGCCTTGCAGTTCTCAGTATCCTTACTTCTTCACAGCTTTTTCTGCATTATACAACTTCTTTTCTTTATTTTTTCCCCCAAATCTTTCTGACACAAAACAGTAAAGAAAGCATTTGTTTTATCTAGTTGTTAACCAGATAGACCATTATAAAAGAGATCTTATCAGAAACAAGATAAGAATCTCTACTTTTTAAAAATGCTGCAGTTTCTTTCTTCCATCCAAACTCATAATTCAGTGGCTTAGGGCTGACTCATGATTTCCATATGCTTGGACTGGCAAGAGAGACAGTGTCTGTACAAAGGGCAGAGAAAGAGATAATCAGATTTGTGATGCATGCAGAAAAAGTCTGTAGCATTTAAGATCTTTACCAAAATACTCCATGAGTCCAAGCAAGTTACAGTAAGCAAATTATCTTTGAAAAAATTATAAGATATCTAATTGAATTTTCTACCATGGCTTCCATCAATCTTGTAGTGTGTTCTGGGCTTGATAACAATTAAAGCTGGTAATTAATTGTCAGACATAAAGCAGCTGAGAGAATATATATAGAGCATATTATAGAAAATATTGCTAAGTTTTTCCTGTTGCAGATCTGAATGTTACCAGACAGTCTTGTGAACTATTAGCATTCAAGTCAGAGAACATCTTAAATCTGTCAGGAACGCCATATTAAGGGAATTTAAGTAATGATAGCCTACTATTAGGGAAAAAACCAGCTGGTTTTTTTTTCAGTTTTTCATTTATTTGTATGGTATAAATGTCTTCCTCCTCTTGGTCCCCCTTTGCAATATAAGTGTTTCTAAATTAACACTCTGATGTTTTCTAACCACCTGAGATCCGTTCCTTATGCTATCATCTGCCTCTAGATTAAAATACTCTATACCTACATAATGAAATTTATGTGTTTACTCAGTCCCAACTTCATGTGAACTAGTTCAGTGAAAACCAGGACTGGGCCCAAGTTTCTCTCTGAAATTAAAAACATGGGGTTGAAATTGAAAGGCTGGACTTTTGCATTTTTTTCATCCTTTTTAGGTTTTGAATAAGAAAATAACAACAATTCCAAAGAAAAAACTGGCTAAACCTTTTCCGCCTTTCCTTTGATATTCATACATGACCCTGTGAATTATGAAGCATCTGGTGAGAGGTTATTTTCTGCTGGGATCCCTGGTATCACGCAGAAAATAGAATCACGCAGTTTGGATATGTCAGACCTCTATGCTGACTAACACAGGAGACAAGACGTAGTAGCACAGACGATCACGTATTAATGTGCCTAAGCAACTCTGGGAGTGAAGGTGATTCACCTATTGCAGTCCTGGAGAGCTGGCAGCTGCGACATAACCATCTGCTTCTTTTTGCATAGAGGTACACAGAAGTTTAGAAGATTTCTTGGACAAAGCTTTTCTTTAGTCTTGTGGAATTAATCACCTAATGGATAAAACGCTTGATGGATAAAAAGGCAATTTAGGAAAGGCAAAATACCACGTACCATTCATTCTTTGAAGGGGTGTAGGGCTCATAGAAGAATTGGACTAATTTTTAGCTGTTTTAATATATTAAACATCAGGAAATGGAATACAAGATGGTTTGGAGTGTTTCATTAAAAAGCAGAGAAAATATTATGGGACTAATCCTTAACCCAGGTTTCTCTAGTTCTCCACAGTAATGGGAACACGACAGTATAATTGACATAGGTGTTTGATAGTTCTCAGCATCTGTAGATTCAAGATATTCAAGCAAAATTAACACCACTGTTTTAGTTCATCTTCCTGGTGATATAAATTCCATTTACATAAAAGAAAAGTTCTCTCTCTTTGGTGTGATTGAAATGCAGGTTCTGGCAAGGTTGGAAGGGTTGGCTCCATGATTTCACCCTATGGATCCTCTTGTTAATATTTATTTAGCAATACATTCAAATTAGTAATCTTCAGCAATAGTTCTCCAAAGCAGAATGCAAACAATCTTCTCACAGTTCTCTGGGAGAACTGTTTTTACAAATGGCCATCAGATTGCAGCAATTATTTGGAAGTGTCCCTCTTTTCAGAGCTGATATAGTTGTAACAGTGAATACCATGAAAATCAGCACCAATAACAAGCAGTAACTCTAGCATGCCAATCCTTGCGCGGCAAGTCAATTGTAAACCAAGTTTACTTCAGGTTTTTCTGATACAGTATATTATAAGTCTGGAAGAGTTCACTTTCAACATGGAACCTTGTGTTTCTTTTTTTTTTTTTTTTTTTTTTTTAATCTTGAAGCAAAATTTAAGTGAAGCATCTCAGGTAAAACTCCTTAAAAAGAAAATACGTTCCTGTGAGAGCATCTGTGAGAAGCAAAGAACTTCTTCTGTTTGGGAACTAGAACCAGTTGCATAAGATGGTTCTTCAAAAAAGAATAAATTATTATCTTCCTACAAAATCCAAATTCAGCAATACTCCTTGCAAGGCATCATTTCCTTAACATATCTCTTCATTTTTAAGGCTGACATATCTTGACACGATGGCAGCTGATGATAGGATTAGGAATGATTAGTCAAGACAGTGTAACATCTGAATAAAGCTTTGACAGGGCGCCTGGACCCAGCATGCTGATATTGCACGAAACATCTTGTTAGATACTGTGTTATGAGATACTCTTTTTGTTACATTTCTGATAAATATGATGATAAAAGACGAGCTAGGTATTTAGTGGTTCTTCATAGCAACTGCTCTTCAAGAAGGGGTTTCAGCTGAAACATGTTCAAGCTGCCAGTAGGAACCAGGACCTATTTCAGCGTGGGGGAAATCACAGTTTCGCTGTGCTGCCTTCCAGAAATAGCAGGGAAATTCACCAAGATTTTCTGTACGTTCTCTCCTTTTCTCCTACATACAAACCCATGCAGCCTTCTGAGGATAGCAAGCTAAGCCAAAATGAACAGGGTGATGTAATGGTCTGTGATGCTGGGGTGAGGCGGGACTGATCTTGCATTTCCTGATGGCAGTGCACGGTCTGCTTGTTACATGAGAGACCTGTAAGCCTGGCCCAGTCACCATCAAGGCCAAACACCATGCCATAGGGTATCTGATGACACACAGACTGCCAGTTGTAAAGGATAACAAGGTGGCTGCTGTCTTACAGCAGAAATGACCAAAAATAAAGTATGCTTGGCCCTGGGTACATGTCACAGGAGATGCTGAATGGAGATGTTGAAGATTCTAAAAATATGAAGATACTATCTTGATATCTACTGTTGGAAAATATCTCCTTCCAGGATTATGTAGAATTCCACCAGTGGGATACATAATTTAAAACATAAAACACCTGTGTGCAGAAAATGAAGCCTATGTCAAAGATAAGCTAGAAAATATTATGCTCATGTGTATAGTACTAGATGATATTTTCGTGGGTTTATTTTCAAGTGTATCTTACTGCAAAATAAGATGGTGGGGCTTTTTTGTTGGTGTTGGGTTTTGTTTGTTGGTTTTGGTTTTGTAGTTTTTTTCTTTTTGTAATTAGGATTAGTTAAATCATGAGGCAACAGTGTATCAAAAGTATCGGCCTGGCTTACTTATCCTAATTTCAGCTGAGATCTAATTACATACTCCCCTGCTGGACTTTGCTGAGTGAAGAATTTGCTTATGTGATGTTATGTACAGGGAGTTGTGGTTAAGTGTCAAGTAGAATCTAAATCAAAGTAATCATCAGGCTTTTTATACCTAGTTCTCTGTTTTAGGCACAGATTCCAATTACAAAAAGTCTGAGATGATAAACCTTGGGGACATTCTGTTGTCTGTGGACTTCCTCAAAATCTCTGTGCAGGATGGATTCCTCTCCTCTGTATTTATGTAAAAATGTGTGGAGACATGTGGCACTGTCCTGGCACTGTGTCTCCTCAATAAGTACTGTGCAAGTGAATTTGAACGGGGTGAGTTTGCACCAGCTAAAGGTAAAGTGAGGTTAGGAACAAGCAAGCAGAAGTTCTTTTGCTTCCCCTAAACTCACGGACTTCATTAATGCAATGCAATGAGGCTGCAGGGCCTTCTCTTCTAGGAACCTCGATTTAAGTGGGAGCATCACATGGAGGTGCCACTGGAGTTGGAGCAAAAGGCAGTTTCAATGTCTGGAGCTTCAGGGATGTTCTGAAGGTAATGTCAGGCCGGCTGCTTTTCTGACGCCAGTGTTTCCCCTCCTTAATCATCATCACAGGCAGTTAAAACAGAACTGACTCCACTCTGTATTATTTTAAAGGGGGGTAAGGATGACATCCTCAGCTGTTACCTAAACCTTGCTGGGGTGAGAATCCTATGCACTTTTGTGACAGGAGCATGAGGCATCTTCATTGAGGCATGAAGATTTAAGGTGCCCAGGAAATGGTACCTAATATTTTACTGCAACACCTTAGAACTTGCAGTGCTTTCTAAAACATCTTTTTGTATTTTAAAAGTTATTATTAGAAGATGCAAATTTTATATAGATTTAACAATAAAGCGTATTGTAATTTATTATTTGAATTACCATAATAGCAGATGTTTTCCATGCTGTGGTGGCAGTGCAGATTTTATGTCCTTAACACATACCCAGGTGGATGTAAATATTAGTACAGCTATACTGTTTTTCATATGCAGCTGAGGAATCCAAAGACTAAATTTATTCAGTCACAGCTAGATTCACAATAATTAATAATAGTTCACAGCTAGATTAGTAGTCCAAACAGCAGCCATATGCAGCACTGGGTTGTTTGCTGGGTTGTGGATTACTTTAGAAACAATAGATGAAACACAACTCATTTCTCTAACAGCTGATGACAAATGCAGACTGATCAACTTACTTCTAAAATATTTATCAAATATACCTGTGGGTAAGGCACATTCTCAAAGAACCATCTCCTTCTGTAATGATGGGATTTATGCTTCTATTTGCAGCTTGGTGTTTTGGTTCTGCTAAATTTGCCCATGGTTTCATGTTGCCACCATTCATCCTATTATCTGAGCAATTTCCAGACAATAACAGGCAATTATAAATTCCTGGGAACAGGAACATTTGTGGGTTGTTTCATTACAAATGGGAACTAACTTTAATAACTCCTCACTAGTCTTTTAGATAAAATGCTTAAATCCTCAAGGATCCTTGAGTTGCAGACTCATAGCCACTCACTAGGGGTGCTGATTGGAGTTTCCATCCCTGTTTGACCCAGGCAGTGTTTTTCCTTTGCAGGTAGGGGTTAAATATTGGCAAAGTGGAATTCTTTAGATGCCATTTGATGTATCTTTAAAAAGTATTCCAGTATAAAGATTATGAGCAAGATTGCTGCTGGTAAGACTAGGTTTGTCTAACTTCTCTGGAAGCTCGGTTTGTGAACAGCTGTAAAGTTTCATCTTGACCTCTCAAAATTTTCATTTTAGTTTCAGCACGAAATCTGGCAAGCCTAATTGATTTTGTGTTGCAGTTGCATTAGTCTAAGAGTGCACCAAAGAGACCCCATAACTGAACTTTATGAGAATGCTATCCTGCAATAACACACAGGATCACAGAATGATCAAGTTTGGAAGAGACCTTCAAGATCACCTAGTCCAACCATCCACCTTGGGCCATTCTGGGTCTTCCTCCCAGGTGGGACTTCAGTCGCTTGGCCACTCAGGGGTTGATTAGGTGACACTTGGGGGCTTCCTCCAGTGTGCAATGCTTGACAGACACTGTGGGACTGGGGAGAATGAGGGACAGGGGACTGCCTCACCAGGGCGAGGTTTGACCCACCCCCTACCACACATTCCAAACACCCCAAGATGTCTCAAATCAGATTACTCTGCCCAGTCTCTGACAGCAGCTCACAAGGCACTCTTCCCTGACTCTGTTAGCACTGCATGGGGTCCAAGTGCAGGACCAGCACTTCCCGTTATTGAACCTCATGCAGCTGCCCTCAGCCCATTGGTCCAGTCTGTCCAGATCCCTCTGTAGAATCTTCCTACCCTCCAGCACATCAACACTCTTGCCCAGCTTGGTGTTGTCTGTGAACTTACTGAGGGTGCCCTGGATCCCCTCATCCAAATCAGTGATGCAAATATTAAACAGGGCTTCCCCAACACCAAACCCTGGGGAATACCACTCATGACCAGCCACAAGCTGGATGTAGCTCCATTCACCACCACTCCCTGGGTTCAGCCATCCAGACAGGTTTTTGCACAGTGAAAGTACACCCATCCCAGCCATGAACAGCATGTTGCTCCAGGAGAATGCTGTGGGAGACAGTGTCAAAGGCTTTACTGAAGCCTAGATAGACAATATCCACAGCTTTTCCCTCATCCCTAACTAGGTCACTTTGTTGTGGAAGGAGACCAGGCTGGTCAAGCAAGACCTGCCTTTTGTAAACCCATGTTGGCCAGGCCTGATCGTCTGGTTGTCCTGCACGTCCTGTGTTGATGACACTCAGGATAATCTGCTCCATGACCTTCCCCATTACTGAGGTGAGTATGACAGGCCTGTAGTTACCAGGATCGTCCTTCCAACCCTTCTTATAAGCAAGCATCACATTTCCTAACTTCCAGTCACCTGGGAGTGCTCTGGTTAACCAGGACTGCTGGTAAATGATTGAAAGTGGCTTGTCAAGCTCTTTTGCCAGCTCCCTCATTACTCCCAGGTGCATCCCCTCTGGGCCCATTGATTTGTAGGTATCTAATTGGCATAGAAGGTCACTAACCATTTCCTCTGGATTATGGTGAATGATGAGACATATGTAAGTAACCAAGACACTATTAAAGAACAAGATTGTTTTTGAATGTTTGTGTTCAAGCTGGGAGTCAAAGGAAATAGGTCTCAAATGGCAAGACATATTTTGCTACCACTATTCTGGAGTAGAAAATAATGAAAATCAACCAACCAAACCATCTAACAAGCAATGTCCCTGTATTGAATAAGGCTAAGGTTGCCATCCAAGAAGAGCTGTTTAGAAATCAGAAAGGAAAGATCTACCTGGAAGAGCTGTGTTGTAAAGGAAATTTTTGTTAGCCAAACTTTCAGAACAAGTTCACACTTGTGTGTGCTTTTAAGATAGAATATAGAACAGAAATCAGCAGCACCAGAAAGCTAGTAATGCTTTCTTATCCATATTGTAGATGTGTTAAGAGACTGAGTCAGAGGTTGTTGCAAACCTGAAATTTAAGGATACTTCCTTTCTGAGAATTTTGGCTGGTTAGAAATGATCTTAAAAATAGATAAAAGACATGGTCTTTTATAGAATGTTTTCAGCTGCAGGAGAAAGTTTGGAATGCTTCGTATGTTAAGACAAACACAAATTAAGAGAAGGTATTGGATCTCTGCTTTTTCAGTGCACCCAGGGGTTACACCTGCACAGGGCCTCAGGTATAACTGTATATTATGTAAACTGCATCTTTTAAAAGTATGTCAGCAAGTATTGAACTCCTTCCCTTTGATCACCAAATCTGCTAAGTTTTACCTAGTTAAAGAAGGATGTCTGCTTCCTGGACAAAGACATTTCTCATCTGCATGAGGCTTTTAGTCTCTTAATCTTTAGGGACTCTAGGGAGGTAAAGTAATGTTCTGCATCAATAACCCTTCACATCAAATATCTGTCAAGAGAAGTACCTGAGGTGTTTGTTCCTGCTGCAAATATTGTCTAGTTTTTCTGTCCTTGCCCTGACTCTCGAGGTTCTTCTGTTTGCCTTCTTCTCTTCCTTGCCCAGATATAGCTGTTAGGATTGACATTTCCAAAATTATGGTTCTGTAATAGGGCATTCATGCATCTGTGTGTGAGGAGGTTGCTTGACTTTATGTTGTCCTCTCATAATAGGATCAGCTTTAGTGCATGTGTGATGGAGCCAGTGATGAGTGGTGTCCCTCAGGGTTCTCACTGGGGCTGGTACTGTTCAGCATTTTTGTTGGTGACGTGGACAGTAGGAATGAGTGCACCCTCAGCAAGTTCACTGACAACACCAAGCTGTGTGGTTCATCCGACATGCTGAAGGGAAGGGATGCCATCCAGAGGGACGTGGGCAGGCTTGAGAGGTGGGCCCATGCAAACCTCCAGATGTTCAGTGAAGTGAACTGCAAGGTCCTACACCTGGGTTGCAGCAATCCCAGGTACACCTATGGGCTGAGCAAAGAAGTGATTGAGAGCAGCCCTGCAGAGAAAGACTCAGGGGTGATGGTTGATGAAAAACTCAACATGAGCCAGTAGTATGCACTTGCAACCCAGAAAGCCAAACAAATCCTCGGCTACATCAAAAGAAAAGTGGGCAGCGGGGTGAAGGAGGCAATTTTGTCCTTCTACTCTGTGCTTGTGAGACCCTACCTGGAGCATTGTGTACAGTTCAGGTGCTCCCAATATAAGAAGGATATGGAACTGCTGGAGCAAGTCCAGAAGAGCGCTACAAAGTTGATAAGGGGACTGGAGCACCTCTCCTATAAAGATAGGCTGAGAAAGTTGGGGCTGTTCAGCCTGGAGGAGAGAAGTTTTTATGGAGACCCCATAGGAACCTTCCAGTATCTGAAGGGGGCCTACAGGGAAGCCAGAGGGGGACCCTTCATCAAGAACAGTAGTGATAGGACAGGGAGTAATGGGTACAAACTGAAAGAGGGGGAATTTAGGTTGGGTAAGGAATTCTTCACTGTGAGAGTGGTGAGATACTGGAACAGGTTGCCCAGGGAGCTTGTGGATGCCCCAACTCTGGCAGTGTTCAAGGCCGTGTTGGATAAGGCCTTGAGCAACCTGATCTAGTGAGAGGTGTCCCTGCCCATTGCAGGGGGGTTGGGACGAGGGGATCTTTAAGGTCCCTTCCAACCCTTAACATTCTATGATTCTGTTAATGAAAGGGCTGTCTTCCTGCATGACGTTTTTCAAGAGACAAGCTCTGTTACTTAGCTGCAAAGTAGAGGCATGACTGTGACCCACCACCTGTACTTGAGGAACATGGTGGTAAACAGCGGCTGCTCAAAGAGCAGGAAGCTCAGGTGCAGAGTAGAATGGTTCCTAGAGAGCCAAGAAAATCTATAATGATTCTGAAACTCCTTCTACTACTCTTGGACATACTTGGGTGACTTCTGCAGGGGAGAGCGGAGGAAATAAAAGGGGTCAGCCACCAAGGTACTTTGGGAGGCATTACACAGCATATGCAAAGCCCATATGTCTGAAGGAGTTTCTGAAGGCCGCCTGCAGTCCTAGGAAGAAGCCAGATGCTTTCCTGTTTCTGTACAAAAGCAACCATGGTATATCTCAATTTCTTAAGATAGTTACATTCTAATCAGCTTTCATTTTAAGAGAAATTGTCTCCACAGTTTTATTCTGTTCTGTTCATATGACAGCTTATGTGAATGAAGCCTTCTTCCCATTTCCCTGCCATGATGCCATCCCTTTTCTCTTTATCTCTCTTTCTGTCTTGAAAGAGCATTGGTTTTTAATTCTCTGCCTGTAAAAACTGACTTTGTTCTATTTTTTGTCAAGAGGGCCTAACAAGGAAGAGCTGTTACTAACACAGGAAATGCAGATTATTTTTAGCTACAACAGCAACAACAACTAGGCATTCATATCCATTAAATTCTAAAGTATAAAATAAAGAAAAAATTGTTTTAATGCAATCTAGTGTAAAATTAAATTAGTTCATTTTGCTTACAACACTTTTGATGCTATCCACATTCATGAAAACATACTGGGTTGGAGCCACTATATCATTAGCAAAATTCCCAATTAACTGAGGAGATCCAAGCTTTCACTTATCACTCATCCCAAATAATCAAAAAAAGGAAATATAACCAAAGTTGGGAAAACAGGATTAAAATTGTAATCAAATTTAAGGATTAAGTCATGAATGGTTGAATTGGAATATCCATGAAGGAAGCACTTTTTTTTTTTATCTCCTTTAATGGGTGTTGATCCATGTCAACTGAAATTCCAACATGGAGAATTTGTTGTTAGAAAGGAAGCTTATTCAAGTAGATCATTTAGAATGGGATAGTTCTCAATAGTATTAACAAATAGTATAATGTCAGATGTACAGGAAAGTTATTAGCATGATAGAAAGAAAACAGTCAAAGGATTTATACACATCCCATGGGAAAGAGATAAAACTAGAACATCCTTTACCTGGGTATATTTTTTATATGTTCCAGTGATGAGAATACCTTCATTTAACAATCAGATGACCTACAATGGTTTGCATCTTTAATTTATTACTTACACATTTCTCAATGACTTGTTACTTACTTCATTGTAAATTATTAGACAAGCAACACTAATGAAGTTAAGTAAACTGATTATGTGCAGAAAGGTTTAATTTTGTTTGATGAGAAATTATTTACAAGCAAAATAGTGATGAACAGGTTGGCTGTGAGCTTCATGGGCTTAGTCATAGTCCTTAGCTCCTAAAACAGTTGAAGATCACACTTCGTGGAAAAAAAAGATGAGTTGTTCTACTTCTGTGTCTAAGCCTGCAATATCATCTGGGATTTAGATGCCATTTCTCCCACTTTTTTTGGCTGGAACTGATTTCCAGTGATTTGAATTAATGTGCAGTTATTTCGAAACTTTAGTTTTACTGTAGAGTTTTTTTTAAATTTTTATTAAACAAGCAAAGGAAAACCATTTTGTCTTTCTTTAGAGGCTGGCGCAAGTATCTTGTGTATTTCAGTGTAGCTTTTTTGCTAAACATCAAAGTATTCTTGAGGGGGAAAAAGTAGTTTCTTTAAGTTTGTGTTTTTCTAGAACTATAGTTTAGGTGCCATCCAATTTATCTGTTCAAGAAACCAGTTCATGCTATTTTACACTTGTTCAAGTTCATCTGTATACAATCCTGAGATGACTATTTCAGCTGAAAAAGGATATGAAGCCTTTCTGAGTCAGACTTTGGGGAGAAGGCAAGGCACATATAGAAAATGTGTTCAGTGGCAAAAACACATACATTCATTTACTATTGCATTAGGGAGAGACCTAAAAGTTACATACACACACAGACACACAGACACACGTAAAAGGCAGTTCTATCATATTTATATTGCACACTTTCATTAAACAAATAATTTGTATGTGCTTATTCTTTCCAGGGCTGTGGCCTTGAGTCTTTGTCATACATCAACCTCTCTCCATGCAAATTTTCCACAAACAAGGTGTTACGACCTGGCCCTGAAGGTGAGGGTACCTCAGGTTCTTGTTATTAGATCCCCTGGGGCAGATTAGTGAATGATCAGTGTTTATATTTATATTCACTCTCGGATTTCTGAGTAGCCAGTGGCTTCTTTTGTGGTCCTTTAAGGGTGGCACCCAAAATAGGACAAACTGCCTTTTCTTTGCCAGGTTTCAGTTTACATTCTCTTGCCAGAATTGTAATTTCATCCACCTCTGCTTGTGGATCATGCCAAATGTTATGAGCCCATGCCATACTGGGAGGAGAAAAATTCTCATTATGATTTCCTCATGAGGGGAGAGTGCCCATTGACTCTCCCTCAGCAGTAATACCCTTCAGTCACCCACTGGAGGTCAGCGTCTTTCTCCCCACTACCCTCTCTGAGGGTCAGCTTGACCTTCTCCCAGAGAAAATCTGGGACTGGAAAAACTGCAACAGTTCCAGGTCACGCCAGAAAACCCAACAACAGCTTTGGACCACACCAATCACTCCTCCATATCCAAGGAATCCTGTAATGTCCCAGCCTGTTCAATGGGTGTAGTGCTGCATTTCCCCACTCCTCTTACTAAATGTCTGCCCTTCCCACATTGTTCACCCTTCCCCGCCCCTAGTCTTGGCCACTCCCTCAGGTTTTCCCTATTGGTTCTGGTACCCCAACTCCGCCCAGGTACCGCCCCTGTGCCCTGAGACCATGAGTCCATGTGCTCTCTCCGCCCCCCCCATCCCCATACAAAACCCCAGACTCCCTCACCGTGTGGTCTCTCTGTCTCTGGGAGTCAGCCTGTCAATATGTGAGTAAAGTTCCTCTGTGGTCCCCATGCAGGGACCCTTCTCACCTCCTTTATGGCCACCGTGTTGTGGAGCTGACAGCTCGCTGGAGCATGAGCGTGGGGCTGCACGGGAAGCGGAGCAGCCGCTCTCCGGGAAGGCTGCGGCTCGCCGTGCCAACGCAGAAACTACAAACCGCAACAAATGGGTTTAGGGGAAGATAGTTTGATTTACTCTGGGCAGTGCATGGGAGAAACAGCAACAATTCTCAGGAGGTTCAATAGCAAGCTGGTCATTAACCCAGAGAAGATTAATATTTTTCTTCCTATTTACCTTCTCTGAGAATCAGCGTGACTTTCTCATGAAGAAAATCTTACAGCAGGTCTGGCTTACACCAGAAAACCTTTAAACAGGTCTGATGTTCCCAGGTCATACTGACAGAAAAATTACAGCAGTGGGGAGCAGTGGCGATCAGACATATCCTGGGTTGTCATGATCTTCTGCCAGAGCTTTCATCTTTGACTGAAAATCAGTGCTCCTTGGTCCAGAACTCTGGCTGTTTTCCCTGTAGGAAAACCTCCTCACCACTTTTCAGAGTAATCCTCCAATTTAATGTTACAACCTACCCCTGAAGGCAAAGGTAACTGAGGTTCTTGTTAGTAGATCCCTTGGGATGGCTTAGAGTGCATTGACATGAAATGACCGGTGTTTATAAATATATATAGGGCTTATTTCAACACTGGCCTACCTTGTCAACAATCCACTTGTGTTGCAAAGCACCATGAAGTTTGACATCTTCTGATGCTGGATGAGGTACAGGCACATAAAGAAATAACAGTCTTGGATTCTAATTAGCAGAAGCTGTGAGTGGTGAGGATAACAAGAAAAGGATGACAGAGCAACACATGTAAAGGATGCTATTGCGAGCAACTGAGTGGTTCTAAATCATTTCAGGGGCTGTGGGAAGCTTTGCAGTTGACTGCTGTTTGATTGATGCTAGTGAGCACTACAGGAAAACAACCTGAAGAAACAATCCTGGAACAAATTGAAGAACGAGCTAATAGACAGAGGACAACTATCCTCAATGTGTGAAGGAATATTTTATTATGCTAATGTTTCCTTGGAAAATGGTGGCACTAAATAAGCTAATGGTTGAAAAATAATGACAGATAGAAATGAATCCTCAGACTAATTACACACAGAACGTAAGCAGCCCACAGCAGAATTGTGTGGCAAGTATTCAGATCTCCCATGTGATCTAGCAAGAGAGACACACTAAGGATACAGTTACTGCCCATGGCAAGGTAGTTGATGAGCATCAACCAGTCTGGAAATAGACCAATCCTGCTCAAGTACCTCCTGTTCTTTCAGCCTGAGGAATTCGCAGCGCAGGCAGTATCAGGTGTTCTTGATCTGTTGATTTGACAGTCAACATCACAAGAGTACAGAGATCACTTCTGCACTGTCCATCTGTTGAGATAAGAATTTGTGCTTCCAGTTGTGTGCTGCCTCTGCCGTAAGTGAGTTCAGTGAGTCTCCAAACACATTTTCAGCCAAATTCAAATCAGAGGGTGAATCAGACCTCCCTGGAAGACTGAAAACAAGAAAAAAAACCCTCTGCTTAACTTTCTTGTGTAATTCTAAGATTTCTTACATGCCACCAAAGACAGTACACATCAATAAGTAATTTTTATCTTAAAGATTGATGTGATTCTTGTATCCAGTCCCAGAAACAAGAAGAGGCCAATGAATATATGAGAGGTATGTGAAATAGGGACCTCTGTCCTAAGTAATCTACTGAATGAACAGGACTGAATGAAGCAGCAGAAGCTGCCTTTAGAATGCGGGCAATGCCTAGGGAGGGCGTCTGGATCACTTATAGGATGAACACAGGTTCCTTGGTTTGTCCATTGAGAGCTTTCTGGAACAGATCCAACTTTAAAAGAAGGTGATTACCGTGGAGAAAAGATTTTTCTAGACTGATCCAGAATCAGACAAGACTGTCATTTTGAGGTTCTTCACAGACAGGAAGTATAAATAGAATGGCCCAAATTGCAATAAGGACAGTTCTATTTAATTTTTTTATATTAGGCTTGCAAAGCATTTAGTTCATGCCCTGGTATACATTTATGGTGAAATGCTGTTTCAAGTACTCAAAAATAGTATGTAGGATGCTAAGGATGAATTATTTATGACCTTTAATTTTGTCTGTTCCAAGAAGTACTTAGACTACCATTCTTTTATGATTGACAGTTTCATGGAAGTGTCTGACAGGTACTTCCAACCATAATTTTTATCCCATGTTTTAACATGTACGTATATATTATACTGATAAAACTTTCATTGACTTCTATGGGAGCACTGGAATTCTGCATTTTTACTAAATCTCATCTTCAGAGTTGCATTCATGTAGATTAAAATCTTAAACTCCCAATGACTCATTAAATGAAATGTAAATGTAAAATGAAACCTTCTCAGAAGCTTTTGAGTTTTTTGGAGACTCATGTGCACATATGCTTATGGGGATGAGTCAAATGCTCTAACTTTTGAATATTTAGACCAATCTTGCTCTTGAACTTTGGAAAAATTTGACATTGAATTTTCATGTTATTTAAGAAAAAAATATCAAAAGGAAAAGTAAATAGGAAAAAAAAGAGTATTAGAAGTGTCAAACTGTGTGAAGTGCATGCATGTACCTAGAATTTTGTTATGAAGGCATTTGACAAAACCACTGCGAAAATTTCTGTCAGTGATTTTATTCTCTTCCATGCTTTTAGAGCCACACAAATAGCACTGTCACTTCACAAAAATGTCACGCTCGGTATTCACCAAGTAGTATTTTATTGTTATCTATAGCTCAGGTTGGTTTATTTACTATTCTGAAAAAGACTGGAAAAATTTTCTGTTGGAAATGCATGAGTATGGGAGAGTTTTAGTTTTTTAAACTTCAGTCATTTTGGAGTTATTGAAGTTTATACAATGTACTGCTATCTTAATTAGAGGAATGTGTGTTGCTGCTGTTGCTGACCTCTGCCAGACATTCACAGGTGAAACTTTTTATCAGTTTATCACTCAAAAGACATGTCAGCCAAGGGAAATCAATTTCATTCTACTCATCCACAAGCATCCTCCTCAGAAATGACTACTTCCTCCTGCTTGGGAGAGATTTTAACCTTGTCTATATTTTTTGAATCCTTTGTCAGTTTAATAGGTGCATTCCCAGGTCTGTGTGCCACATGTCACTTACTTTCCCAGCTCTTTAACTGGCAAGTAAAATACAAGCTGAGTATTTTCATTTCCCTATGAAGGAGTCTGTTTCCAGCACTGCCTACGTTCTGAGAAGTCCTCCCAGCCATCTTTGGACTGGGAATCCCACTGGGTGCCTTTGCTCCCCAGTGACTATCCCCGTCAGCAAACGTCTGAGCAAACCCAGGCACTGCTGAACCCTGAGGGGCTGTGCTGTGGAACAGGACAGGGCCTGTCAGTGTGTTAGAACAGCTCTGGGATGGCTCCTAGGTGACTTTCTGAAGCTGTAGCTGACAAAGATTTTCCATCAGGTTCCTTTTACCTTTGTGCCTGTGAATGGCTCTACTCCTGCCAGTGTTAATGGCCCTGCTTTTTCTCACAAAGAAAATTCTGTCATTTCTCCTACTGTTGCTCTTTGTCTTTCTCTTTCCACTTCTTCTGCAATCTGTGGGGGCTTATACTCTTTTCTAGCTTTTTTCCTTCTTATTTTTTTCATCCTGGAAAATGTATGCTTAAATTCTCTGCTGTTCTTCTCTTTTCCATGTTGTAGTGCCTGCTGCTGAATAAAAGAAATATCCCTGTTGATTTTCTGTCTCCATTTCCTCTCACACAGACACCCTTTCCCTGGGTACCTGTTGCTTTTTTCCAGGATTTCATGCTCACGGAATGTTCAGAGACTGAATAGAGAGCCTTTAGCGACTCACATGCTGCTATGCAAGGCATAGATCACAGATGCTGGTGTAAGATGTCAGCGAAAGTGACTGAATGCTCTAACTTGTTTGGTCACCTCAGGCAAGTCATCTCTCTTCTTTGTTTCATCTCTAAAATGGCTTTAATAATATCTAATGCCTTTGTGATTTATGGATGGAAAACTCTGCACAATCCAGTTGTATATTACTATTATTATTGTTGTTATTATTACTATTATTATTATTTCTGCCATCTAATTTTTCCCTTTAGCTCCTTCCAGTTAAATTAATGTGTATGTCAACATCCTAAAAGTACATGCAAGTTTACCAATGAAGAGAAGCTTGTTATCATGAAGCCCATCTTTCACAATACAAATCTAAAAGCTTGGAGGAACGGCTACCTTTGTGATACTTTGCTTTTAAAGACACGTAGTTAATATTCAGATGTCAGCTGTTGGTCAGCCAAACTTTTATTCTGAGCATCGTTTTTGTGAGGCGTTAGGAAGCAACAAAACACATACTGGATATTTGGAATAATGATGCCAACTGGATTCTTTCTCCTGTGGGGAGTGGTAGGTTGTTTCTAAGCCAATGAAATAGAGAGCTGTACCCGATATGAATGACTGAGATACAGACTCCAACTGACTAACATTTATCAAGAAAAAGGTGATCCTCTTTCATGTCAGTGACAGACATTGAACTGCACTGAAGAATTCGGGATGTAACTTGTACAGCAGAGTTGATTCACTAAGGAATGGTTTCAATATAGTGAGGATTGGTATTTTCTTTTAGCAAACTTGTATGACAAAACCACTAAAAGCAGGTTAAATATTGCTTACTGGAGTCCTTCTGCTTCTCTTTCATTTGTATTTATCCCTGCTCTCCCAAACAGCACCATTTGTACTCTGATTTCTGGCTGGATATATGGGAACATAGAGTTTAGGTAAAAAAAGCCCAAAACATTTCTGAACAATTAAGGTGGAATTTAGGTCAAGCCCATCATGAAAAAAAAAAAAAGAAGGACTAAGCCACTGAGACTTTGGCGAGCTTTTAGCCTCAGAAGAGCCTGCAGTTCTGATCCTCACCATGCATCTCATCCCCTGGCTTACATGTGAGCCCCAGGTGGGACTTGCAAACTCTGTCCTTTGAGTGCCCTTTGAGTGACCCAAGCTTGTGACTCCCCCACAGACAATTCAAGGTCACCACAGTGCCATACACCATGCCACAGCCATGTCCCAGGGATAAAGTCTATCTGCCTGCTAGTTTCAGAGCATGACCTCCCAGGGAGTGGGAGGTGTGGGTTATGGTCCTTGCTGCTCACGATACGCTCAGCTAAGGAGTTAGACTCGCTCTTGGTCTCCTGGTTTGATGAATCTTGCATTCTTGGATGCACATCTTCAAAGAAGCTTTCAAAGTTAATTTCTCTCTGGATTTACTCTACAGGAGCTGTGCATTTGAATGCCCTTAACCAAAGACTAACTGGACCTCTGTTTCATGTATATCAGGTGAGTGGTTCAACTAGTGGGTCACTATCCAGCAGGAAGAGAGTCCCCATCACTCTTGCAAATCTCCTGAAATGGGCATCTAAAACACTTCAGCTCACACCATTGTTTTCAGCTATCATCATACTCTCACATAAGCATGTCTTACCTACACACAAACATCTATCATCTACCAAGAGATGGAAAGATTTTTGTAGAATTCCTGTTTGGATTTTTGTTTGAATCCTGGTTTACTTTTAATTTTTAGCTATTTTTCCCCACCCACTGGAATAAAGTTAGATGTCCAGTTTGGTTCTTCATGATGCACTCATCCTGGATTTGGTGTCCTGAAAGAATGAGTGAAGACACCGAACATCATTCTGCCTAAATAACTCCTTTACATTTGTCTCTTTAATCTGGACAACTGAAAATATGTCCTTAAAGCAGTTTGTTACAAACTGCTTAAAATCTACATCAGACATAGTTCATTAAATGCTGAGTGATGAACACATCACACATTTATCTGAAATGACCTCTCTAATTAGCAGCTGTAAAAGATCTGTCTGATCTCCTCCAGTTATCTGAATGCACAACAGCATGTGCCTGTGGTCTCACGTCTTGTTAGTTCTGTTTCAAACAATTTCTTCAGTCATCAGTAAAGTCAGCAGGAATTAAGGCAGCTCAGCATTTTGAAAGATCATGCTACTTCTCTAGGTGCTCAGATGTGGCATGCATCCATGTTTGACCCAAATTCTAGTATGAAAGCACTGATAGCCACTGCTCTCCACCCCAGCATATACCATTAGGAGTAAGACAGAGCTCGTCAGTGCTCGTGAAGCTTCCCTTTGGATTGTTTATGGCTTTGGGCAGCTCTCCACCTGCCTGTATGAATGATGGTGCAATAACACAGCCATTAACATTTACGGTAGAAATGATAAATCCAATTTAAAAGGAGACAGTGAAAGCCCCATGCCATGGCAATGTTCCACATGAAAGAGGCATGTACAATATGTCACTGAAATAAACTGTGGGATGAAATTAGGAGACCTATGAATGTATTTTTGAGGCTTTTTCCTTTGTCCATTGACTGCCACTTTAGATCAAGATTATTAAATCTATACAAGGCAGATACTTAAACTTCTCTATATTAATCCATTATTGTTTTGGTTTTCCATGGCAGTATAATGATAGGCTGCATATTTATAATTTTAGAAGCAGGCTCTAATTCAGCAGCTCACACCATCTTTCTTTAGCAGTGTTTACTTTAAACCAGTGGTTAAGTTCAGCTGAACACATTGGTTGAGAACTCAGCATCTGTCAGAAAGATGTTGCTGGGTCTAGCTGGACTTCCCATCTGACCCAGAATATAGGTTCATTTATTCTCAAGTATGTTTCTAAATCAGGAAAATGCGCTGTATTTTATAAAGACCATATGGAGCCATTATTAATGTCCCACAATTCTTATTTTTTAAATACCAACAAAAGAATCCAATAGCTGCTTCTCTTAGAAGAAACACTTCTACTAATTTTTGTAAATAATTTTCTTTTTTTCTATGGAAGTTTGCATCAAGTAGCCTTTTACAGACTGTGTTGTTGAAGACAGATGAAATGATGATTCCTGCAAATCAGGCATACCAAAATTGCTGCCCCTGGATCTCTTGCATTTGTTCATGTTTTTGCTAAATCTGCAAACAATATTCTGCTGTGAGATGCTGCATGTGTTTTGCATGTAGGTAGCGGCTGGATAACAATTACAGGAGGGCAGCTCGCCAACCCAATTGGCAAGCGCTAAATTGAATAGGATATTCAAAAGCAGAAATATAAATATTTTGGTTCAAAGTTTAAGTTACTGAAGTATACCATTTGGCACCAAAAGCTTTTTGTAAATCATTTTTCTTACTCTGCAGTCATGAATCATTCCAGCAGTGGGTATATGCATTAGAGATTGAGCCACAAGCTGCTGCAATTTGATGTTGGCTGATGCAAAAATGTAGCTATTACGGTGATTTGACATCTAGCTCCACATCTTGAGTAGACACCACTAGCCCATTTAAAACTAATTCCTCAGGAGTGACATCTCATGCAAAGGGATTATGAGTCATTAAATAATCATTTGGTAACACAGTGCGTCCCTTGCCTCTGGAAGTGGTGTTCAGCATGGTGCCTACTCAATTAATCAACCTTAAAATAATACTTTCCAGTCTTCTAAATTACACTTCCCTTCTTAAGTTTGTAGAAAGGGCTCATTTAACTAGAACATGATTTTAAAGGTAGAAATGAGCCTGGGCAATGTAACTGGGGTTCAGATCTCAAATCTGTAAAAGAGCTGAGTGATTCGATCTGGTGCCAAATGCTACTTTATGGCTGACTTCAACTGCTCTGCTGGTGCAGGTCAGAAGGAAAATCATCAGATGGAGCTCCCTGATGACCTGTCCTGCAGAAGAAAACCTGTGGAGCATGGAAATGTCTTGCGGGGAGCTTCAGCTACCCTCATTTGTTTTAGTGGCCTTTTGGGGCTCTGAGCATCAGCAAGCATTCCAGTGCAGTTGGGGTATCCCTGACTGATGATTACTTCTGGACTAGACCGTGCTTTTCCATGAAGGAGGAGAGCATTTTGTTACCATGCCCAGTCTGTTTGTAACAAATACAGCCTAAGTAGTTTAAAGCAGAGATTTACAAACTATTTTTATAGGATACCATGGCAGTGGGGGCAGCAGGTATTGGGAACAGCAGTATGAATAAGGACAGGGGCAGATCTATCTCTGTGTCAGCTGGTGTCTTGCTCAGAATAGCTCCTGCACTATTAAGGACACATGTATTACAGCTGATAGCTCCTATTAGCCTCTGCTTTGCAGCTGAAACTCCTGCAAGTCTGGCTTCTAGCCCGTGACCATTTAATTCATGTTCTATAAATGTAATTCAGTATTCAGGTCTGAGTCAAAATTTTTCAGATTTGGGGCTTTTGCCTTGACTCAGCACTACTGAAAATGAAAATACATGGAAATACCCTACTGACAATTTATACTGAATTAGTGTCATACATATTTGATGGAATTCTCCTTTGAGAAAGCTTTGTTTAAAAAAATATGATTATATAAACACTTAAAATGAATATGCACTTGAAACTATTTATTATCTGGCTTATAATTGTATTCATCATCCTATGATCTTGCATGAAATAGCAGTGATTTCAGCAAAACTTTGCCACTTTATCTCACTCAAAGGCTTGACCTATAGGCTGAAAGAGTGTAAAATCACTTATGTAGGTGAAGTTACAGGACATGAGCAAAGATTGTTGCTGTAACAATAACATTGCTATTTTTCTCGTGATTGAACTGGTCTAATGGCATCTTTTAAACACTTTTTATTCGAATGAAATTTTGTGTTGTATCAAAGTTCTTGGACGCTGCTTCCGGGTTTGATAACATGAAGATAAAGTAAAGACAAGATTAAAAATTTACATATTTAATGGCAAATGGTCACAGAATCACAGAATCATTGTTAAGGTTGGAAGGGACCTTGGGAGATAATTTAGTCCAGCCCCCAAATTCTCAGCCATGAAAAATATTTTTTAACTTACTCAGTTACTAGGCCTTTATGAATGATTTGTGAATTTGTGGTTTATGAACGATTTGGCCTTTAGGAATGAATTCATGCAATGCAGTTTTGTAAAATTAAATTTACCAGGAAATAACAATAATTCCCATATGATTGTCCCTTTGCCTTTATGGTGGGACCTTTTTTCCCTCCCTGAATTTATCTGTTTAAAAGTAGTTATCTGGTTGTCTATGCTGACTCTATAATCAAGGAAAGAGATAGAAGGGTTGAGTAGTCTTCTGGGGACATTTATCTTTTTTTCCAGTGATAATAGAGAAAACCGGAGGAGCCAACTACTTTAGGCTATCTTCTGCCAATTAAGATAGGAAAGAGAAACCCCATTGTAATGTACAAATCATATTCCATCTGCTCGCTGGCATTTTGTTCTTCCAGTGAAACAGGGCAGAATTTTGACAGAACATTTTTCATGAGATGCTTAATTTCTCCTGCAGCAGTTGTAATCTATTGTCAGAGAGGGACACCATGACCAGCTCTGACCTCCCTTAGAGGAAGGATGTGGGTGAATTTGTTTGAGTACTAGGCTGCATCGTTTTAAAAAGCTACCCCAACTGGAATTAAAGGTGTGAATAATATGGATCTGGTATTTTTGCCTGAATGGCTGGAGTCTCAGCTTCCAGCTGTAGTATCTTTCCAAATCTTCGTCAGCTGGTTGGCTATCCCTCCATCATTGACTTATTTTCCCCTATAGATGCTTTGATTGAAATCAGCTCAGGTCTTAGCCCTTTTTTGATAAGCTTAATCAATTCAGATCTTTGAGTCATTCATTTTTGTATTTGTTTTCCAATCCTTTTATATTTCTCATGGTTCTAGTCTGATTCCTTGTCAAAATGTGGATGCTGTCACTGGACTGTATCCTGTGCCAATTTTGCCGATGATAGAATTTCCCTGTGTCTGTTATCCCTCTTGGCTACAAGATTTTACTGTAGCTCATATTCAACAGATTATCCACTATGGTTTGCAAATTGATTTCAGAATTATGATTTCCTAAGACTAAGTTTGCTATTCTATAAGGATGACATCTGGCTTCTTGTCCTGTTTCTGCATTAAACCATTTAAAATTGCACAGATTTTGCCTTCACCCTTTTTTCTACCAGCTTCTTGTACATGATGTATTCCCTGCTTCATTTGAAATTCCTCTGGTGTCTGTACACCCACAAGCTTTATCAGTAACACTTTCATACTGAGTCATCAATAAAAACATTACATGGCATGAGGACAAAGATTCTGGGAAAGCCAAACCAGGACACTGCAACTTAGTAGATCCTTGGTTTACAATCCAAACCCTACCTTTTAACTATTTCTGTAATTCCAGACCCCTGATTTGTGAAACAGAAGTATCTGTTTGAAAAACACAAAGTTTCCACTTTAAAGTTGTACCAGCTTCTCTTTGTATCCAGTTAGCTGTTCATGATGCATGGCTCATGAGGAGCTCCTTTGTCAAAGGGACACTGAGATATTTAAAAGAAGCAGTGACCTGCAGTGGCTGGATGTGAGGCACAAATACCTGGCTATGTGCAGGTTACAGGTGTGAAGTTTGCAGCCCTTCTCCTTGCCATTGCTTGGGACGCTATCTGCATAATATAGTTTACTGGGTATATCCAGATGCAAATACAGCATTTTTTTCACAGACAATGCTGGCTAAGTACTTTTTTGTTATTGAGTCAAAGACTACTGTGAAATAACCCTGAGCATCTTTTGGACTTTGTTGCAGTGTCCTGGTGGCAAAGCACAACTGAGGTCTTATTGCCTCTAAAATAATCACACAGGGAAACCGTTTAAAGATGCACCTGTCTTACAGACACTGTGTTCTCATTTAAAAGGTCACAAATCTCAGCGATTTTGAGGTTTGGATGCTGTTTGGGGCTTGATTAACTAATGTGCACATTCCTGTAACATAAAAATCAAACCTGTTTTTACTGAATGAATGGTAGGGAAAAAACATCCAATTCACAGAAAGACCGACATCAAATCACTTCCTTATTGGTGACGTGGTAAAAGGTCAGAGAGCTACTGACGTATGTTTCCATTGTCAGCTTTTGCTGCAATAAAGACAGATGGTCATACTGTTGTGCTGAGAAATGCCTGGTATTGGAAATTGTTTAGAGAAACACTTTGTGCAAGGTGCTTTGGTTTTTTTTAATTGTGAAAAGACGTGTCTCTGAAAAGTCATAGAAATTCCTCATTATCCAGAAAAAGGAGAAACTCTGCAGTCTCCAGTGTCTCAGATTTAATCTCTCTGTTTAAAGTTCCACACTGGTGACATTTATTTTGCTCTGTTTTAACACATGGTTCCTTTCAGCAACACTATCTGCCCATCAGGAATCAAAGCAAATCCAGATGGCTCAAGAACAGATGGCTTATGGTTTAAGAAGCATGGGTCAGATTCAGCCATACAGTGTACCAAGTTCACAGCAGTGCTCTTCTTACATCTAGAGGTTTGGAGATGCTGAATAATGATTTTTCTCTGCTTTGCTATTGTCAGGCTGTGAAAGTGAGCATGTATGAGAGAGTGAAACCAGAAGGTGGTATAAAAGGGAAAGTTCTACATGCTCCGCTGAAGGAAAAGAATGAACTTCTCATATGGCAAAAAGGCACAATGTAGCAGTTGCAAAGCCAGATATCTGAGAAGTATTTCAAAAATCTGCTTTGCTCTAAAATTTGAATGAGACTCCTGGAAGAAGTCTGATAAACAATGCTGGAGACAGCCAAGGTGTTTCCAGGGAAGAAGAGAAAGGGAGATCTAGCAACCTTGCTATTCAACATGACATGTACATTGTGCCAGTAAAGTGCCTTGTTTTGGAATACATGTAAGGACAGAGTCCACTCAGTATTTTTTATTGGTAAATCCCCACTGCAATACAGTCAGGAGTGTTATCCCTATAATTTAGGTGAACAAAGAAACAGAGAGAAGTAAAGCAATCTAGTCTTTCAAGACCATGCAATACAGCACTATATGGAAAAGAAACGATTTACCATATTTTTAAATCCTCACTATCTTTTGCAGAAAGGGATAGTTTTGAGAAGGGACCTTAAAGAATAGCAAGATTCTAGTAGTCTCACCTAAACTTAGTGAATATTCGGCTTCTCTCCTTTCAAAGATTTTCTGTTCCCTATGTTTTGGATTCTTCTCAGCACTCCAGGAGTGGTCTCACCAGTGCTGAGTAGAGAGAAAGGATCACCTCCTTTAACTTTGCGTGGTGATGCCCAGGGCACTATTAGCCTTTTTTTGCAACAAGGCTCATTGCTCATGTTCTCCTTGGTCTCCACCAGGACATCCCAGGTCCTTTTCTGCCAAGCTGCTTTCCAGGTGGGCCATGCCCAGCATCAGGGTTGTTCCTGCACAGGGGCAAAACTTTGCTCTTTCCCTGGTTTAACTTCATGAGATTCCTGTCAGCCCATTTCTCTGGATGCTGAGGTCCCTCTGCATGGCAGCACAACCCTCTAGTGGATCAGCCACCCCTCCGAGTTTTGGGTAAGCAGCAGACTAGCTGAGTGTACACACTCCCCACCCTGCTTCGTCATCCAGATCCATAATGAAGATGGTAAATAGGATTGGATTCAGTATTGTCCCTTGGGGTGTAACTAGCACTGCTCCTCACAGGCCATCATCTAGACTTCATGCCACTTTGTCCTGTGTTTGTTATGTCTGTATTGCTTTTCGTACTTGCCTATAAACTTTACACTGACAAGAAAGACTTAAGAAGGAAAAAAAGGTGAGGAAAAAAAAGCAGCATCTCCCATACAGAAATTGAACATGATAATTTTATTCTCTATTGCATTGTGTTTGTTATCTGCTAGACATTGCTTAATATCTCCATTTGGTCCGTGCCTTCTCTCTCCCTTTCCACTCCTGGAGCTGAAAAAAAACCTAGGTGGAGGAATGCTACCTCCAGGAAAATCCTCGGAGATCAGCACAGGCAAGCATAAATTGGGAGAAGCTTTAGCACACTATATTTTAGAATAAGGGCCAGTCTAGTCCATCCCAGTACCAAAGATACAATTGGGATAACTTAGTTGCATCAGGGTCTCATCTGAGCTTGAGGACCAAGCCTCTGCTGTTAGTTCTTGCACATAACATTGCCTTACTACAGCCTCTTATCTGGCTGAAATTTGCAAAACCATCCTATCTGGTAGGAAATGCAGGGAATAATATTAAGGCTCTAATGGTTTGGCTTCAGAAATCTTGCTCCTGCTGTATATGCAATCAACACAACTGTGACTACCTGCTATTGTCCTAAATGTGCCTTTTTCTCCTAAATAAATAATCAGAACAAATATTAATCTGCTGCAGAAATGCTTAATGTTGACATGACATGGATTTATGGGAGCAGAGCCAGTAGAGCAACATGAGAAATGTGTTCTGCCCAGCTCTAGCTAATATTCTCAATCTCCTAAGATTTCTGAATGTCATCCCAAGTATAAATTAGACCACTGAGAGGGTGAAATATCCCTGTATTTTTCTCCTTGCCTCTCTGCCAGTCATTTTCAGCAAGCAAAATCAAATCTTTCCAGGTAAGAGTTGTAACGGATTACCTCCACTTTGCATAATTTACTATAAAAGATGTATAGCAATGGAACATAAAAAGTCCAGAGATGGCATCATCCAAAACCTCTCCAAAACTTATAGTACAAACTGATTTTAAAATACTCCTTTTGTCTTTGCAGAACTTTAAACCTTTCTCAATGAAAGACTCTTCTAATGGGATAATTTGACATTCTGGATGCACAAGCCATGGAGTTTTCCTCATAAATTGAATTGAAATGTTCCTTGTATGATAAGTCTACGTTGAAAGAGTATGTGTGGTGCAGGGTTACCCAAACCAGCTCTAAACAAATTAGTCTGGGCACCAGCTGCTGTGTAACTCTGTTAGCCAAGAAGTCCATCAAGGCTAATAAGTTCTTCTGAGAGGTAGCCAGCATTAACTTAGGTAAAGTGTCCTGTTGCCGTGGCATTCTCTTACTCCTAATTCGATAATTTGACTATTGTGATGATTTTCAGCAGCTAAATATCTGTAGCATATATTTGGAATATTGTTTACATGTATGTAGCCTTTGGAATTAAATAATTCAGAATCAAATTTAACTCTAGTCTGTGTATTTACGTATATGGGGTATAATGAACAGAATCAATTTCACATTAACAGCTATTTGTCTCAGTGTATTGGTTTGGCACAGCCTGGTTTTGGGTAGCGGGGGGCCGCAAAGATGGCTCCTGTGAGAAACTGCTGGGAGCTTCCACCACGTCCGGCAGAGCCAATGGCTGATGGCTCTGAAGATGGACATGCTGCTGGCCAGAACTGGGCCAGTGAGAGAGGCTGGTGACGCCTCTGTGATGACATATTTAAGAAGAAAATCAAAACAAAGTCACGGGTTTTTGCTTGTAGTCAGAGCAGAGGAGGGGGTGAGAATATGTGAGGGAAAACAACACGGCAACACCAAGGTCAGTGGAGAAGGAGGGGGAGGAGGAGCTCCGGGTGCCGGAGCCAAGGTTCCTCTGCAGGCCGCGGTGCAGACCATGGTGAAGCAGCTGTGCCCCTGCAGCCCCTGGGGATCCACGGGGAATGCAGAGA